>JANHZT010003800.1:38706-52807 GCA_032468215.1 Stegonotus admiraltiensis
GACTCGAACTTGCAGTAATTGCAAGCAGCAGATGTTAATAACAGACTTCCAGTCTGTTGAGCCACCAGAGCTCCTTTCTTCTCTACTCTTTTTTACTATTTTCAATTTTTACTATTTTTTTGTTTTATTTTCAAAGATAAATGTTGATACATTTTTATTTGTTTATTGAGGCATAGATGGATCAAGGGTTTTGCATGACTATCTTGTCTTTACCTGGTCATCTTTCCAGGATTTTGCACCTCTTTTTTTTTCAGATGATTGAGCATTGGCAGTTGAGGACCAATATAACTAAAAAGCAAAAAAGCACACACAAAAAAATCCCCGTCTATGAAGCAAAGCAAAACCCCACCTAAGTGCCACAACAGTATCATCTGCCACTTTGCAATAATAATACCTAAAAAAACCCCCCACCAAAGATAAAAAAAGACAAGAAAAGCAGAAGCAGATTTCCAGTAGAAGAAAAGCTTTGGACTACCTTGTACATAGATCAGAGCGACATGGTCCCTCTGATCCCTTGTGATTCTAGCCTTCCTCACACATGAATAATATTATAATCATGAATGTGCCAGATTTTATAAACGGATGTGGATTCTGCAATGTGAGATATATCAGCTTGATCATCTTTGAAAGACAGAAAAGCACTGTCAGATTGTTATGAAGGACTTCCTTTTAGGTGACTGTGATTTAACCCAGGACAGATTAAAGTTAGATAATTGACTGTTAATATGAGTCCTCTATTTTTTATCCATTGTCATTTTAAAAAAACCATTTCTCCCTTTACAAATAGTTAATCACTTTGCTATTGTTTTAGGTTTTGTTTTTTAAGGCCACTCCTGAGTATTCTTCTCTAACTGTCCCTCTTCATATGCTTGCCTTTGTATTTTATGGCAATTAATTTGGGGGCTTTTGTCAAAAAAGATGCCACGTCTGTATGGAAACTGATTGAACAATGCACCTAATCTGATATTTGATTTAGACCTTTGTAAACGGAAAAGGCAGCTTGCCTTTAGCATCTAGCAGGACAAAGTGGTGTCTGTTAATATTTGATGAGAATGATTATTTTAATCAGTTTGGGATGATAAAAAACACTCACCAGAGGCTGTGTGAACATCACTGCCCATCACAGCAATGGATTTGCTGTCAAAAAGGAATTCAACAGAAGGTTTTCTTCACAACCACACAGCCAGCTCTTAAAGCAAAATTTACTTGTTCCCTTAGTATAATTGGCTTTGTAACTCTACAAATCAATGCGAAGAATATCTAGAGTACATCTAGCTTGAGCTTACTGATGCAGCATGTCAGATCATATGCATGACCTTCTGAAGATAGGGATTCAGTCAGAAGCATCCCAGAGTAAAGGATGTTGGAAAAGATTGGGCCAAAAACGAGAGTCAGCAATAACACATACTGTATGACCATTAGATGCTCTTAAGATATTATGAGGACAGAGTTGGATGAATTGTTATATGTGGCCAACATAAATTGATGTAGCTTCAATTTAGATAGTTCCTATCATAAAATCCAGGAACTTTGATTAATGCTATGCCAATATCCATCTTTCAGTTTCTTCTATAAAGTAGACTTGTTTTTTTTAAACAAATCCATGCATTATTAGCAATGAATAACTTTAGCTATATGAATATGCATCTTTTCCAATGCCATTTACAATTGCAGTGTAATTGCAACTAATTTAATTTGGATCCAGCACATGGAATCTTCTGTGCTCTTATCAGTTATTTGTTCCATACCACCTCTTTCACCGCAGTCTTCTCTGCAAACCTTGCAAGGCAATCTCAATTTTAATAAAAAAAATATGTTTCCTCCAAACCTCAGTTCTTAGTGATGGCTACTGCGTTTTTACATTTCTGTTGAAATCAGCCAGTAGCAGCAAGAAGAACATCAGTTAAATAACGGCTGTGTGTGCATTCTAGATAACATTCAAACTTCTGGGAGCTTTGCCATTAATTTCAATGGTAGTTTAAGGCTTCTGATTGCAGCTGAGGAAGCAAGAACTAAGTGAAAATATTCTATACATTTGTGGCATTATATTTTACTTGAAGTAGGCTGCTCCTGATCAATTTGATCAGTTTATCTGGCAAGAAAAAGTACAAGAACCATGTGTTTGTGGGCAATTTTGTTTGTCTTTTCATCTGGCTTTTGGGCTGACATATTTCTAGCAAACCACAGTAGTTTCTGAGACTTGAGAAAAAAAATCCTGTATCATTATAAGCCATTCAGCATTTGCCCACATCATAGTCTTCGGGCTGTATCTCACCGGTAAATTTTCAAGGGGTCTGTGGTTGGCAGTCAACTCCACAGTTGTATTTAAAAGCAGCTGGTGTGTGTGTGTGTGTGTGTGTGTGTGTGTGTGTGTGTGTGTATGCATGCTTCTTCATATGTGAAAAGAATTTTTGCAGCTTTTACTATATATGTAGGATGTCTATGCAAGATGTTTAAAAAGTAGATAGCACTACTATTTACAATTACTTATTGCACTGAAAGACATTCCTAATCCAAGAAGAAAGCATTTCTTCTGCACAGAAATGCTAAAAATGTGTACTTGAAATAGATCTTTACAAAAAAAAAATGACAGTTAATGTTGCTTTTGTTATATATTTGCTTTTACTATAGTTCTATGCTTTCCATACAATCACATTTCAAAGCAATAGTCAACATTACGATAGGGATCACAGCTCTAAAGAAGGGATCTGTAATACAGGAGAGCAGCAGGGATGTCTGGAAGAGGTGATTCAAAAAAGTCAAAACGACAACTACAATGTGATTAAGCACCACTTACTTTTCATTAGTGCACATAAAAAAATGGGATGGAACTTTAATTGCATCACTGGAGCTACAAATGTGACTTATTTGATCGTGTCCTACAGACACCCTGAAGGGTAGGATGTTGATTGGGAGTCATCTCAAAGTTTTCTCCTTTTCTTTCATTGTTTTCAGAAGTCAATTTATTTTCCTTGAGGAAAGCAACCCATCCAGTTTCCATTCTTGACTTTTTCCCTCTGCTTATGAAGAAACAAAGATGGCCCGTTTTGATTCTTTTCTGTTCTGCATTTGAATGCCAGACTTTGGTAATCGTGGCCTAATATGAATCTTGTGAGGAAAATGTACATGTAAAGTAAGCTGCCCGTTTGAACTGTTTCTTCTCTAAGTTCAAAAGCAAGAAAGAGTCCATGAGCCTCAAATGAATATCATGGCTTAAATGCTTTTTTAAAAAATTTAAATATTTTTTATTAAAGCATTTTGTTATAGTTCAAAAACAAAACAAAACAAATGTATAATAATTTTTCTGGCACGGTGTAACTTCACCAAAATATCCATATATATATACACCAATGATCAGAGAGTAAAAATAGAAAATATTTACAGATTCTTTACATTTACAAATTTACATTTCCAATACTTATTGATTACCATAATTATACCATCATCTATAATTATAATCCAACATTATCCTTTGTCTCTCTCCCATCGTTTCTGGATCCAATCATACCACATATTCCAACTACTATAAAAATCTGAGTCTCTTTTACCCTTAATCAGTTTTGTAAGTCTGTTGGACTCTGCACATTCCATGATTTTATAAATAATTTTTGAGTCCATTGGTAAGTCCTCATTCTTCCATTCTTGTGTGAATGCCAATCTCCCTGCAGTGATTATGTGCAGCATCAGATACCATTTAGTCAATCCAATCTTTGCAGGTCTAACCCCTAATAAAAAGGTTTTGGATATCGGAGAACCGATTACCTCCCATACTGGTCAATGGGAGGATATCGGTGGCAGAAGGCGGTCTCGTAAATACCAGGGTCCTAAGCCATGGAGCACTTTAAAGGTGGTGACCAACACCTTGAATCGCACACGGAAGACCACCAGAAGCCAGTGCAGCTCACGCCGGAGCGGTGTTACATGGGAGCAATGAGTTGCCCCCATAATCACTCATGCGGCCACATTCTGGACCAGCTGGAGCCTCCGGATGCTCTTCAAGGGGAGCCCCATGTAGAGAGCATTACAGTAGTCCAGGCGCGAAGTGATGAGGGCATGAGTGACCATGCGCAGGGCATCTTGGTCCAGAAAGGGACGCAATTGGTAAATCAGGCAAACCTGATAGAAAGCTCCCCCTGGCCACAGCCGTCAGATGATCTTCTAAGGACATCTGCAAGTCCAGGAGGACACCCAAGTTGCAAACCCTATCTGAGGGGGTCAAACTCTCACCCCCAATAGTCAGTGATGGAACCACCTGACTATGACGGGGCGCCGGAAACCACAGTCACTCAGTCTTGGAAGGGTTGAGTCTGAGCTTCTTTCTCCCCATCCAGATCCGCACGGCCTCCAGGCACCGGGCCATCACTTCAAGGGCAGTGATGAAGTGGTGAGCTCTGTTACATGCCCCAGCTCATGTCCACCTAGCAGTTTGAAAGCATACAAATGTGAGTAGATAAATAGGTATCAATTCAGAGAGGGAAGGTAACAGCATTCCAAGCACTTCAGTATACAGTCATGCTGGCCACGTGATCACAGAAATATCTTTGGACAATGCTTGTTCTGCTTGTTCTCTGCTAAGAAATGGAAATGAGCACTACCCCTTATAGTCGAAAACAACTGGACAGGTGAAACGTTTACCTGTTATAAAGAATAATAATGAGATACCTTGTAAGATCTCTAATATGGTAATGACAACAATTATAAATATATACAGACAAGATTTCTTTATCAGGCCTAGGAAATTGAAACAGACTTGCAGATCTGAAAATGCCATTGAAATACGTTTTAAACACAAAAAGAAGACAAAGGTTTCAAGTTAATAGTTGTTAACATAGTTAACAATAGTAATGAAAAAACAATAGCTTGATTTTTATAGTTTTTAATGTATTTATTAACTGTTTTAGCTGTGTTGATGCTACCCAGGTTACTTGTTTGTGATATGGACAACTATATAAATTGATTTAAAAATAATAAATAAGAAATAAATGTGTTTAGAACTTTAGGTTACTTGGCTAAGTATCCAGATTATATCTATCATATTGAATTTGGCAAGTGACAGTACAAAGATCATCATAAAATATTGGTATGATTTTCATGGGCTTTGCAATCCATTTTGAATGAGATTAGAAAGCTAATGCTAATTGGGATAAAGCTACATACATAGCAGGAAAACTGTAATAAGAATACTTGGAGGGAAATTTGCTTCATTTTTTATGAGTTCATCTACATAAATTTCCATTTTGGAATAATTTCTCTTTCAAGCATAATTATCTGCCTTTGGCCATTTTTACTAAGTTTTAAAGGCTGTATAGGATTTGACTGATTTTTAAAAAGGCTTTTTCCACTGAGATTTTTTCAGATGGGAAAAAGGCCAGAACTGGAGAGATACAATCTTAGATTCCCCAAGGGTAGACATCAATTGGTCACTGGAAAAAAAAAGGCTTGAGGAATAAAATATGAACTCAATCAAATTGCTAATGAAAATAGTTAGCCTATAATTAGTTCATGTGGCTGCTTAAACTTTTAGCATGTTGATTATCTGAAGAAGCCTTATCCAACTTGATATGCCCGAGTTTTTTCTGGTATTCCAGTTCCCAGAATTCCTATCCAACATGATCTTGGGATTTTGGAAGTTGTAGTTCTCACCCATTGAGGTTGATGATTTGGATCAACATTGAAAATCTCTTGCTAATGAAAGCATACCATTCTAGTCTCAGCCTGCTTACCAGCCCACAATTCGTGCAAGAAAAACCCCGACAAAATTAAGTGCTTCAGCAATATCTGGTTTAATCATGGGCGGCGTAGTCAGGCACGAGCAATGAGGAAAAGTCAAAAAGTACAAAGTTGGCGTTGGGAGTTACCCCTCCAACGCCACATTAAATAGGCCGCCAAACGACGTGCGCCGATAGCAAGTTGTTCTGGGTGTTATTAAACCACCCCGCTCTGATGCAACCCTCAAATTGCCACGCCTATCATGCCATGCCACCCCCCTGCTGGATTGTGCAAGCGCCTAGAATGCCTCACCCTCCCATCACCGGTGCCCAAAGCCCCTCCCGCCAGCCATGAAGGCTGCCGTTCATGTTGCAGGTAAGCAGGAGGACATCAGAAGGAACTGGTCAGCAGCACAGAGCCTCCCACGATGTATGTCGACCGACGTAGGCTCAACATCTAGAACATTCCCCAAACTACAAGACAGTTTGGACTAAAGTTCCTTGAATGTCAATACACCATAAACAATGACAATTCTATCTGGAAGCTTGAGGAATAGTTGTATAACTACTACAACTAATTTGTAAGGTTTCTAAGCGGTTTTACCATGTAAAACCATGCATAGGAGGTTAGGAAATGCTTACCATTCAAGCCAGCACTTATGTACATAAAGTAAAGGGAAAAACAGAGTTAAGGAAGAATAGATAATAATTATGAAAACAATACTTTAATGTCAATTTTGGTGTGCACATTATCCATACTAAGTAAGCTTATTCTATGGTAATAAGGAATTCTGCACAAAGTTTTGAGAGATAAGAAATAAGAGACCAAAGTCTTGGCAGAGCACTGAGGAACCAGTACTGCTGAACTTCCAAGTGTCTTTGTAGAGAGCATCATGAAAAACATTTGTAGTTTTTAAATCTAGAAGGGAGTAGGACACAAATACCTGATTGTTTAATTGCATACTACTGTATGTTAAAATGGCATTGTCCTTCAGAAACAAGTACAAAGTCTGGGTAAGTTTTTTGCAGGACTGTGGTAGGAAAGAAAAAAGATAATACCTCTCTGTGTATTTTTATTCTTCTGCATTCATAGCGGCGATTTAGACTATGAAAAAAAAAACCTATCTGCGTGCATACTTAGCTATTTTTCTTAGCAGAAAAATACGGCATCCTTCAGTTAATCCTCCAGGGAAAGATTGAAGGCAAACAAGGTCCAGGCAGAAGAAGAACATCATGGCTTCAAAACCAAAGGGACTCGTTTGGACAAAACTCAGCAGCACCTTTTCATACAGCTGTTGACAAAAATAGGATTGCCAACATGATTACCAACGTCCGATGATGGATATGGCACAACAAGAAGAAGATACTTAGCTTTGTATTGTCGCTTGTCCTGAGTCTCCTTCATGTGATGCTACTTAAAATATCAACCCTATGATATATCATCAAATGTATAGTGTTTTGTGGTTAGATTATGGATCTTCAAAAAAGATTCAGAAGTGTTTCAGATCTAATATGAACACAGCTGTTTTAATGAAGAATTTTCATTAATCTTTCCATTCGGATTCTTTTTTTTAGGGTCAAGCCTGAACATTAGAAAAAATATCGTGATCCTCTGAGGAATTAACTCATCAAAGTAGCATCTTTTTCAAGTGGTGGTATTTTAGAATTATAGTTACAGTAATAGAACTAGCAATAGAACAGAATTCTCCATTAAATGAAGCTGTGTACATAGCATGTTCTAATCTGCAAAAGGAAGATCTAGAGTTCAGTTAGTATTTATTTAATGCAAAATTGAATCCACCATAAGTGTATTCAAATCTAGATCTCCTGAATATATTGAAGCCTAGTAAATTTTAATGAAAGCGGCAAGGTTCAACACATCTTAACGGTATAATTGGCAATATAATTTTAATGTACATTTTTACTATATATACATTTTCATCCAACATGATCTCACACAGTCCTAAGAATATCTTGCATATTACAAATTTTTAACCCCAGCTAAACAAGGCAGCCATTTCAAAATTGTTATTTTTGTTCCCATTGCTGCTTCTGCCCCTCCTGATTTCTCAGGGTTGTTGAGAGTGCTACCTAATTTGCATTATGAGTTTTGGAAATCTATTTACTAGCAAGCAAGTGTACTTCAAATGTATTGTATAAATGCTGAGTTTGTATGGTTAGGATAATAAAATACCAAATGTCAATAGTGTGATGAATCGTTATCTCAAAAAAAGAGGTGGTGGTGATGGAGGGAGTGTTACACTGAAGAATTGTATCTAAACTCTCTATTACATATCCAGTAACCTAAAAAAAAATTTAAACAATACCTATCCCATTCATTCCAAATGGAATATGGAATATGATTCTCTGGGACTGCTAAGACTGATGCTAAGGCATCTCCTTTTTATCTCCAAAATTCACACTGCTGCTGTCTCCAAAGGGCCAAGCATACAGTCTTTTCTGAAGTTAAAAATTGGTACAAATCTATTACAGTCTTTCCCCATTACTTTGCTTGCTTATGGCCAATTCTCACAAGTTAAACAGTGCACAAAAAACACAGTAAATCACAGGCTGTTTTGTTCTATATTATCCTCTCACAAATTATGAGTCAAGAGGGAAGAATGCATTTGGCAATTTATAGTTTCCTGTGAGAATTACAAAGGATCCCATAAGGTCACGTATTTTATGGGTGGTGGAGTGTGGGAATAGTCCTGGCTTAGTCTAATATATAAGGGATGTAAGCTTCATCTTTTCCATGCACACAAAACAGAAACCAACAAGAAGTTATTCTTTGAAAGTGATGTTTGCAGTTGAGTGAAACAGGTGCTTTTATTTCATTCCGTGGAACATTATTTTCAACAGGATATGCAGCTGGTAATAGGGCGTTAAATTAAGATTGTGACCTACTGGCACTTTCATTTGATTTTAATTAATTTAAATGCATGCAAATTTAAATTGTTGCATTTCCTAGCACCAGTGATGAGCAAAAAAAGAAGAAAGAAAAAGAATTAAAAGGGAACAGATATTAATCTGCATACACATGTGTTATGAATTTTTTTTAAAAAACCTTAAATGTATACATGGCCATTCTCTCTTCCAGACAACCTCTTCAATATGGGTAACAAGGGCCTATATTTCAGGTACCTCATGGCAAGCAATGGGCAAATATGTAACATTCAGTTCAGTCCAGTTCTTGTTTTTCCCGTCCTAAATGCATTTCCGTCCTGGTTGTAGATTAATTTGTGTACTTTTCTATTAATACATTTCATACACACTTCTCTTTAATAGATGTTTTTGGTACATGTTTTCAAATATGCACATTTTTTTTGCATGAGAATTTACTGTATTTGGTATATTTTCTTCTCACATACCCATTTTTAACACATTTTTTTTCAACTATGACCTGCATCACAAATTTGGAAGAGTGCTGATTTCAGGAAGTGAAAGTTCAGTTCAGAAAATACAAAAGCTGAATAAACTAAAGTATAAAGTGGATGGATCTTTTTCCCATCTGCCATGGCATGGACTGGGTCAGCACTTGAATGACTGCTGGAAGTGGAATAATTCAGTCACCTAAGCTTAGTTACTTTTATGCTGGCAACACTTAATTTGCAACAATAGAACATTTGACCTGATCTATCTTTAAGAGAAATGTCCTTTTTTTTCCTTTTGTAATGTGAATACTTTGTACTGCATTATTTCAGATCACCAGGGCATAACTTCACCACCTTTTTTCATTGATTAACGGTAAGAGAGCAGAGAGAGCCTGTCTTCAGGAAATTGATGTAAACCCTCCTAAAGTTCAAATATGCAGTCCTGGAAATGTTTCCAAGTACTGTTTCAAAGACAATAGGGTGAGTAAAATGTATTTGCCTGCAATTCAATGCAAATTTTAGTAGGTACAAGTCACAGCAAGTGTAAGTTACAATGAGAGGTAGGGTCTCCAATTGTTAATTGCATCATGTTAATTAACATGATTAAACAATTAGTTTAGAATGCCAAAGTACAATAAAATCCACATGATCAGATCAGGTTGCCGTCTTATTGAGTTTGATGAATTAAAATACATAAACACAGAGAGAAATAATATTTTTTTTAAAAAGCATTATAGTTGAAATAAGTCAGTAAAAGCACCTCTGTGTCCTTTGAAAAGCAGAGGAGAAAGACACTGTTTAAAGTGCAGGGTCAGATGACTGATAGAGTGCATTGTCTGGAGACTTTCACAGTTCAGGTTAATGCTATCAAACCTTTTAATTACACCAATATATAGCTGATAAGAAGCCCTAATGGCCCTTTTCATATCTGTAGAGTAACTAGGACATGTGCCATGTATGGATGTAAGATTGATTCCTATGAGGCTTCATTCTGATAGCATGACTTCCTGTCAAATGATACATAGCAGAAACGACTTTTCAAATCTTTGTCTTTCCTACTGAGGTGCGTTTGGGAGATATTCCAGTGCCTTAGGAATGGGCTGGTGCAGTTAAAAAGTAGGGTTCATAAAGCTGGATTGGTAAACTGTAACTAAGTATTATTATTATATGTGACTTTAAAGTGTATAATATGGTATTCATTTATATTCTTATGTTCTATGATCTAGGTTTCCTACCACTGGAGACATTATCTAAACTGGTAAAACAAATCTTAAACTATAGGAGGCTTTCATTAATTTCCATTAAAAAATATTTTGGATCTAAAATACTTACATTGTGTCTTCTGTTCATAAAAACTGTTATCATGCATTGGTTAAATAAAAGCTCCCTTGAAATGTGCCCAAAGCAGAACAAAGGCATAGAACCAATAAAAGTATCCTTAGAAAAAGAGACTCGTAAGAGGCACAGCTTGAAACATCGTCCCCCATCTTGACTTTTTTGACTTTCCCTGGAGATGCCTCTGCTGCCCTCCTACCTTTCATACATGGGATACAAACATAGTAGCTTTGAAACCTCTCCCTCTTATCAGAACTCAGTCAGAAGTGTGTGTGTGTGTGTGTGTGTGTGTGTGTGTGTGAGAATTCATGGTGCAACCTTATAGTGGAAAAAGGACAAAGGATTTGAATACCCACAGAATGCTTATAAATGTATGTGCTCATTAGGAAGATTTTATAAAAGATGTGTGTGTGTGTGTGAACACGCACACTCACACACACACACAAACCTGCTGGCATGCACATATACAACAAATTAATTTTGTATTAAAAACTTTTCCCCTGAAACATTTGTTTTTCATCTGGCATCAGATGAAATTTAATTTCAAGTTGTCTTATGTCATTTGAAAAAGATGCACAGGAGGTTCCTAAACTTATGTATACACATCTCATTATTTCTCAGTAGGATCTGTGTTTTTACCACCTGTTCGCAATTGGGAACACTTACCCTAATGCCACTATAGCAAACTTTACCACTGGGATTCTTTTTCATGATACAGTTTTTAATCTTTTCTGCATTGTTGTTTATACAATTATTAAAAAAAAAAGAAGTTGCACATGGGTTCAAGAAGGAAAAGAGCACAACCCTAGAGCTTTTCTTGATTTGTAAATGCAAAATTGCTTAATAAAATGCTAGAAAATTGTAAAAGCAAGTGAAAAGGTTTAAATTCATCTTATGATTGGCTCATGCTTATTTATGTATTGGTTTATTTTAGTCATATTACATGACCCTAATGACACGTTTTATCAAACTGAAATGCAGAAATAAAGGGCAAGACATTATGTCAGAGGTTGACTTTGGGGGATTCTTTTTCTCCCTCTGAAATAGTGCCCTTGATCTCTCAAATTCAAAATGATAGGTATTAAAAGACTCAGTTTTTGCAATGGCACTTGAAGATTGAAGAGAGTACTGAACAGAGAGCTGTGACATATTTCAGAGCTAGGTTTGAAAGTACATATTATGAGAAAGCTAAAACCTGAAAGGACAATGATTACTTCTTTGTAAGCAGGCACAACTGGAACCATACTTGGGAAAAAACTGTTTTGCCCTTAGGAAACAGATGAACATACATAGACAAAGACACAACTCTATTGTGGAACTGCAATTTTAAACAGACTAACCAAGGAGCAAAAATCTGTATGACTGGAAGATAGTAGCAAAGGAAGTTGTAGGTCTGCTCCCTTCCACTATGTATCTGGAGTTTTGCAATTGCAATTTTTGCATAGATCGTGAGCAAATAACTAATAACTAATAAGCAAAGAAGTCTATCTCTCTCCCTCTGTCCCTCCCTCCCTCTGTCCCTCCCTCTGTGTGTGTGTGTGTGTGCGTGTGTGTGTGTGATTTCTGACTTTAGCTTTGGGCACAATCTAGGTTGAATTAAGCATATTTAAATTTAATTGATTTCTGTAAAAGAGCTAACAAATCTTTAAACTATTTTACATTCTTGGTTACATTTGTTTAAAATCTGTTGCGGTACACCACTTTGACATATTTTTCTCAATTGGGGAAGAGAGAAAAAAAGACATTTTGATGACATTTTCAAAGAGATGAGAGAAAAGTTTCTTAATTTTAGTTACAGGTTGGCTAAGGCTGTCCTATCCCAATGTGATGTGTTACAACAATATTAAAACAGTGACTAAAATAAACCCATAAAGTGCTTTAATCAGTTCAACAATTAAAATGTGTAAACATGTGATTTAGAAAACATACACATGCATACTCAATGGAAAAAGCATAGGTAAACCACTAAGTTTATAATAATGCCACAGATAGTTCTCAAATATAAGAATAGGAGATCTTTCCAAAACATGGGGACCCCTGCCCAAAAGTCATTTCTTCTGCATCTGATTGAATAAGAATTTCTTTTAAATTGTGGAAGAGATTTTCAGAATTAAATGAAAGAAAACTAAAGGCATAAATAAAGTTCTCCACCCTTTATCTAGCACACGGGACTGCATTGTTTCATTATAATGAACATTTCTTGCACCTCCCATCTTTGTTTTTCTTTCTTTCTTTTTTCCCCTCCCTTTCCAGTGTTAGGCTAGGGTAAACGAGAACAACTTTTCACAAACAAATCCTGACTCTTTCAATTTTATCAGGCTTGTTTTGACATTATATCTAAAATGTGGGTCACTGTAGTATTACCATATATAGATAGGAAACAGAAAAAATGACTAAGGCTGAGAAGGAAAAAGGGAACTTCCTCAAGGTCAGACGGTGAGCACATGTTTGAAAGAAGAAATAGAGAAAAAAAATGAAATCCATGTTCATTCATGTGCGTACACACACACACACACACACACACAGAGAGAGAGAGAGAGAGAGAGAGAGAGAGAGAGAGAGAGAGAGAGAGAGAGAGAGAGAGAGAAACCCTGAGAATTCTAGGTCTGTTGGTAGCAGTATACAGTATATGGAAAGATATTTTCCCTATATCTATTCTATATTGGATATATCCAGATATCAATCATATAGTTATTCTTCAAATATTCATTTTAAAAACACTTTTAAAATGTTTTGATATTTTTTCCTCACATACCCAATTTGTTTGAACTACAAATACATGTATTTCAATATATATGTGCATTCTTCATTTTGTTTTACTTTGAAGATCTGCAGTGAGAAAAGTAGATACCATTCTAGTTTTGTCTTGGATTGTACTCTCTCATTCCCCATAATGTAATTTGTGGTATTAAATAATTCTGAGAGTCTTCAGCTTGCTTTTGTGTGGCATTGGTCTGATATAGTTGAAAACCACTGTGGTAACCATAGGCCTGTCCCTGATGATCAAAAGCCCCATTCACACAGATGATAGTATGATGGAACTAGTTTATATATGAAAGCTGTTTTCAGGGGTCCTTGAGGGGTCCTCTGAGCTTGCTTATTTTCTTGTAGATGGTTCATTGCCCTAACTAGGTAACATCATCAGTGCATGATGGGGAAAGATGAAGATTGAGCTTGACTGAGTATGAGTAGAGCCCATATTGCAAATTATATTGTGGTGTTGCAATAATTTTTCTGTTTCCACTGAAGACAATTCCAATTGGTGTTGGACTGGGGATGGATCTTGGACACTAAACTTGAGTACCCCATTCCTCCTCTTTAAATTCTATATGAAGCTAAACTAAGATTGTCAATATGGGATCAAGTAGCATCAATACACCAACATACGTATATTTTTATGTTTGATTGACCAAGTGATGTTGTGAATGATGTCAGAGTCTTTTTCTGGTGCTATTTTTGGGTCTTTTGGCTATAAATAAAATTGATTGATTGATTGATCAATTGTTTTAGTACCTGGAGGCTGTGAGAGTCTGGATGCAAAAGAACAAGCTCAGGATCAAGCTTGGCAATACCAAGTAGCTCTGAATTCATAGGCTTCCCATATCTGAAAATTTTCCATCTTGAATGAGTTAGACATGGAAAATGAGTTCAAATGGAACATGTGCACAGTGTGGGATCCTCCCC
>JANHZT010003800.1:91842-111232 GCA_032468215.1 Stegonotus admiraltiensis
ATAGACAGAAGGTTGAAGGCTGTTGCTTAACGCATTGTGAGCCGCCCGGAGTCTCAGGAGAAGGGCGGCATAGAAATCAAATCAAAAAAAAAAAGCCATACATCTCACATAGGTTACTCTGGGCAGCTTTTAACTTCTTGTGTATTTGCTCAAATCCCTGGTTGGAACTTGAAAAGAAAAGAGAAAAAAAACTACTGAGACCTGGTTGACAGTTGACAATGAAATGGAGCCAATGAAAAGGGAAAAGGAGACAAATAGAGATCAAAATAAGTAAAGAGAACTTGAAGTTTCCTCAAGAAGAAATTTCCAGAATGTAAACATTTTCTATTTTTAAAAGTGCCATAGATAAAATTAATAAATGCCTATAAAAATCATTGAATAGATAAAAACATTTAATATATCTGGAATTCTAATTCTAGCCAGGCCCATACTTTATCCACTGCTTCCAACTCCCCCAAAGTAAGCCTCAATGATATGTCTCTCTTCTTTTACAAATTCAGTTTTTTATTTAGTTGAAACTTCGGAAATGTTAAAAAAAAATCTCCCCCATTCTAGTATAGATTCCGTGTTATGGAGTTCATTCTTCAGATTGGAGAAGAAAATGGTAGCACAAGAGTGCCTTACAGCAATCCAGCAATGTGAGTCATACTATGTCTGAGTGGTCTAGTGCATTGTGCAGAAGGTACGACAATTTGTGGGGGGAGGGGGAACAATGTAGGCAATTGCCCCAGATGCTAAATATGGAGCAAGTCCCATCCAAAATATTTGAATCAATCAATGAACCTTTCATTGTACAAATAGATTCTCCTCTTCCTCTGCATAAGGTATTTAGTTCCAAGGACCTCTTTGAAGGTAGACAGTCCCACTGCAGAAGTGGATGCTGATAAAAAAATGGTAGTTTCTTTCCTCATAAGGTGATTGGATTTAATAATTACTTTCTTCTGTAAGCCCACATGATGAAGCAACAGTAGGTGGAAGTGACAATGTTTTCATTATGCTTTTCTCTCTCTCAGAGCAAACCTATCATAAAGGGTATATGGATTGTTGCTAGAACACTCAGTGTTTCATGGTGAATGGAGCATAGATCCTATGGAAACTTGTTAAATACATTTACTGCAATTCCGCAATGATTGTATTAACAATATATATTATAAATACACCCATTTTCTATGCACCCAAATGATGCAGCTAAAGAAGCACCTGCTTCATACACTTTTTGATAGGCCTTTGCGACTTATACCCAGTGATTTTTCTGTATTTTCAAAAGTTCTGCCACACTCTCTTTGAAATGGGGATGACAGCTCTGGTGCCCTTTTTTTCTGTTATCAGATCTATCTTTTTATGGCAATACAAGTTTTAGCTATCTTCAGGGAAGAGCACAATGTTTGTAGTATATTAGTCTCATTGAGTGAAGAAGGGATGGATAACTTTTATTAGACAAACTAACCTTTAAAATGCTTGTTAATAAAAGCTCACAGGGAAGAGAACAGTATGAAACTGCCATTTTGAGTCTGCCAACTCTGTCTCCCTCTGCCACGCTGCCCCATTCCTCAGTTTGAGGGAGCAGTCCAGCTCCATTCTAATCTGCCAGAGTTCTGCCAAGGATTTCAAAGGGACTGTGAATGGCACCCCAAATCTCATGCATTTCCCTTAAATAGATAAATGTGCCTGGCTAGTGGGTGTGTGATAACACAGTGCCAGGCAAAGATTCTTAATTCAAATGCCATGCTGAGTCCCAAGCTGGTAAGGGTTGAGAAGCTGCAAGAACAACAAACTTAGCAGCTGGTGGGGAGAATGTCTTATCCATTAATGACTCACTCCAGCCAACTCAAGCTATATCACTGGCAGGCTACACTCGGAGTTATAATAGATCGCTAATATCAATCCGGAGGCATACACCTGAAAATGGCAGGATGGCAGGCTCCAATCATATTTCTATAATCAATAACCATCCATCACTCTTGACTTTATCTCGTAGCAATTGCAGAAGAAACAAGAGTGTGGAGTTGCTTTCTCCGATGCACTCATTAGGAATGCAAAGGTTTAGTCGCTAGTCGAGATGTTAAGGTAATTAGCAGGGGGGAAAATGGAAGAAATGTACGTTGCTATAGCAATACATTCATCATGATCTACTGCATAAACACCCAGATTAATTTACAAGATGCCAGATAGACATCTGCATGGTACTTGCAGACACCAACTTATTTGCTTTTATTAAGGCTTAATCATCGACAGTGGAGCTTTCAAGGTATGTGTGCTATCACTGTCAATCATAGAGAGATGCTGGATGCTTTTAACGGCAATTCACCAAAGTGGCAAACAGCTTAAGTGCTAGATTGTGCACAACTCATTTCTATATGTATCAGAGCTGGTTGAGTGAGGCAATACTAGAGCAGTTCACAAACACTGTAACTCAGAGTGCTCCAAGGCAATTTGAGTTACCCATATATGAAGTGAAGAATGGCAAATGGTAATGCACCCGGTGCCAGTTGGGACCCTAAGTACATCAGCCTTGTCTAATAAACTTAATGATGCTCCATGTCATGTATCTTTAGCTGAGAATTCTTAAAAGAGTTGTAGCCTTGTTCAGGGAAAAGTGCATCCCTAATGAGAAAGAGCTGGATCCAGACCTGCATGGTAAAACATTTAATTCAATATGAAACTACAACTTCATAGAAGATGATAGAAAGCTTGAATTGAATTATGGGTTTGGTGATGCCTTGTGCTGTCAATTAGAAAAATGGAGTCAATGGAGTGCTTGAGAAGAGAGACAGAAATGGCAATATTGCTTTAACAATTGGAGCTTTGCAAAACTGTTTTCTGTCACAGTGGAACCAACGTATAAGAATCATCACCTAGAATCTTGATATTTCAGTGAATAAACTACTGTATATTTTTGGTTTAATGCACATTAAACTTTATTTTTGATTTATTATCCCATTTAAAAACTGGAAGAAAATAATAACACAATTCTCTTATTCAGGTAACTAAACTCATATCTTTATTTCAGCTTTGGTTTTTTTTAACCTATTTACAAGTTTGATCTGGGTATTTTTAAAAATCAGTTTGTCTCTTTCTGTGTGTTTAGATTTTGCAATATTTCTCCTAGTACAGTAAACACATTTATATGCAGTTTTATCTAGTGTAATGAATTTGTGCATGCAATTTCCATTACAATATATAATAGGTTCCCTAATCTGTGTATTTTGCATCCATATTTTGCATTATAAAATGCAGGAAACTGAATATTAAAGCTGCATTTTGGTTTCCAGCTAAGTTGTTTTATGGATATTTGAATTTAAAACTTCAACATAAGCAGAGGGAATTAGAAAAGTGTCCCAATCAAGTTGTTGTGGTTGAAATAATAAGGAAAAATATTAGTTGATTTATTTCTGCATCCTATTGAGAATTCCACTTTGTTAGTGAGTCACTTTGTAAAACTGAGTCACCCCAAGTTTTATGTAGTCAGTGTCTGGGACTGGATTTTCTTCCTACTTCAGAAGTTCCTTTTATAAATGAAAAGATTTCCTCTTTACTTGTGAAATTCCTTTATAATTGAAAAGGAAATTTTGCCCCTTGCCTACCTTAGAATAATTAGGCAAGACAAAACTGTTTAAAAACATTTTTAATATAACCTAAAGAAGAAGTGAACCATGCAGTGAAAGATTGGAGACACTTTCCTAATCTTGTCAACAGTCAATCAAACTTATTTCTTTTCTAATATTGACTGCATTTCCCAAAATCACAGCTCCGCCTAACAATTACACTTAGCCAAACCAATTGATTCCTTTCATCTATGTTTCTAAAAATAGCAGCAAATCAGAGACCTAGAAGCAACCAGTGTCAAGATCCAAATTATCTATAATAATTATTGTTTTCTATTACCTTCTGTTTCTCTTCATTATAAGCTTGAATCTAACAATTGTACAAATACATTTAATTGTTTTCCTTCTTGGTGTTGTGCTACATTTGCTACATTTATGACTGTTAATGGAGATGAAGGTGGAATACAACTCCTGGATATTTGATAACTATTGGTGAGTAACAAAATGGTAGACACAGGGATCTATTGTGTCCTAATTCCTCCTTTGTCCCCAGTTTTCTTGAGAGCTGGATCAGCTTCTGACAAGAAAAAAGAAAGAGCATTGGACTGCTAAGATTCAGGTTGGTTGGGGACTGGAGTTCTGGGAATGAAGTGGGTTATGTATAAGGGCTTGGATTGGTCAGTTCTGTGTACTTTCAGGGCAAAGGGATAATTCTAAAAATGAGATTGCAGTGCTGGTGAGCAACACTGTCTCAGACTGTGGCCATTCCATGTGATGGGTAATTCTAAGAGTCAAGATAGAGCTTCCTTGGTTCTGCTTTACAAAGTAAGTCCTAATAACACTATTAGGACTTTCTTTGTAAAGCAGAACCAAAGAAACTCTACCTTGGCTCTTAGAATTACCCATCACATGGAATGTTCCAATGCAACTTCCTGGAACAGATCTAAATCAGAGATTGGATCTAGAACAGAGGTGGGCAACTATGGTCACTTTATGGTCTGTGGACTTCAACTCCCTTTAGGTACATAGGAAAAGTTGATGTCCTTTCTCATACGCTCCTATCCAAATGCTAAGGATCAATGGGATAAACAATGTACACAAGCTAAGATATGAGTAATATATTTTCTCTGTCCCATTTGGTCTCTTTTATACCATTGAAAATTTTATTTTAATATGAGTGTGCTCCACTTCTCGCATTCATAACTAAGTGGCTCAAGCCCCCAATCCTGCTACATATACATTCTTATATGGGCAAGAGGTCCTTTGCACATGCTCAGAAGACTTTTCTTCATTATCACCATCTATTAAATAGAGAGCAAGTGCTTCTCAAAGGATCATTTATATCTCTTTGTGACAGAACTGGACAGGACTGGAAGATTGCAGTCCAAAGCATGGTTATTTGAAAGTTAAAATCAATCTGTTGTAATCAATAGCACTTAACTGAAAGTACATTTAGGATAGGCACATTAATGGGAACTGTACTATTATTTTTTTCTTTCAGAAATCTAATTTATGGGTTAAGTTAATCCACCTCCTAAATGCTCTTTATCCCTTCCTTCCATGTCCATTCCCAATATGTTAAGATGCTGTCATCTAATTTGATACAATCCACACACTCTTATCTAATGTCTTTATGCCTATTAAGTCAGTTCAGATCTTAATTTGAATCTTACCAACCTCATGGTTCCTCTTAAAACTCCATTGAACCAATTACTTTCTGTTTAAAGGGCAAAGATTAGGAATTAACTTCAGTCTATTCATTAGGGCCAAATTACTAAATGAAGTCTAATTCTTACAGCAAAGTGCCTGTGAAAGTGGGATGAAACGACAGATTCTATTTTATTATCTTCTGTCTCTTCATATTTCAGTGATTGACTTCCAGTCATTGTTAAAATCCTGGGTGGTTTATAATAAATAATATGCACACCTGGAAAAATCATATTTTTAATAAGAGTTCAGCACTCATCCTAGCTCAAGGCCTATGGGAATATCTGGATTTTCAAATACTTCTTCAATATCTTCAGGGTGGGAATTTTACAGATGTCTGTTCCAGAAAGAATGTGCTAAGATAGAGAAGGTGTGTTTCCTAGATCCCAAAAGTTGTAGTTGTTTAATCAAGGGGACCTGAGTAGAAGTTGCTGAGCAGAAACTATTTGAAATGAGCTATCTAGAGATATCGTCATATAGTCAAGCCTTATGCCATAAAAGGCTTTATAGTGATAACAACTATAGTGATAACAACAACCGTCTAGAATACGTTAGCCCTGGAGCTCCAGATAATCCCTGACCTCCGAACCTTCCGCCGGGCCTTGAAGACCTGGCTCTTCCAACGGGTGAGCCTGGGTTGACTCTAAACTGATTTTGTAGTTTTTAAATTCGTAAATCTTAAATTTGAATTTGTATTCCCATGTTTAACCTTATTTATGGGATATTCTGCTTTAATTTGTCTTTTAACTTTTGTATTTTTTGTTCTTAGTGTTGTGAGCCGCCCTGAGTCCTTCGGGAGAAGGGCGGCATACAAATCCAATAAATAAATAAAATAAATAAACAACTACCTTGAATTGCACATAAAAGGCAACCTGAAACTAGTACAACTTGAGAAGCAGTGCTGTCACAAGATACCATGTCCGTTATTGCCTGTTTAGCTGTATCCGAACCAACTTAGTAATCTTCAAGAGCAGCCTTAAGTACATTACATCACATTTCAATTGTTCACTTGTAAAATGAACTAATACACAAATGATTGTTTGAAACGGCTCCTAGTCTAGGAATTAGCCCAGCCAAGGTACCGGGTCTTCAAACAAGTGTTATGACTCAAAAGAAAACCCTGACATTACATAGCAGTCTTGAGTGAGGAAGTGTTACCCCACTGAGGATTAAAGATGGAAAGTTTCCTGAGCCAGGATGAACAAATAATGATAGATACTTGGTCTTGACAGTATTAAGCCTGAATCTGTTCCTTCTCTCAGCCTTCAGAAACTGCAAGAAGACATTGGCAGGAATATTTGGGTAGCCTGCAGTTGAAATGTGTAATTATATATTATCAGCATACTGATGACACTGGACCATAAACTGATAGATTAACTTTCCCATAGGTTTCAGGTTGTCAGCCCAAGCCTAAAGACAGCACAGTTAAATCCAATCAATTATTGAGTCCATTTTTTATTTGCTTACACCTAATGGACAGATTAGCAGATGAGCACCGCCCCCTAGAGTTGGACACAACTGGACAGGAGAAATTTTTACCTTTAATGGACAGATGTAAATGTTAAATAGAAGGGGTTATAACATTGAGCTGTTATCTTAGCTTGTGTACATTGTTTATCCCATTGATCATTAGCATTTGGATAGGAGTATGTGAGAAACACCCTACAAGGAAAGGGCCATGGGTTTAGCTTCCCCTCTACAACTCCAAATGGAAGAAGTATCACAACAAGGTGTCCCCCATTCCCAATCTTCACTGTTGATCCACAATGTACCATGATCAATGGTACCAAAACCCATTGAAAACTAGGATAGATGTCTCAGCCACAACAAACATCAACTAAATCTCGTCTATTATATCCATATAATATCCCAGTTTGAAAGACAACTGAAATGGATCCAAATAAACAGGGCCAATGAAAAGCTATCAGTGGATACAATAAGGATGATTGTGCAAGGTTTTTTTTTATGTTCATTGATTGTAAGAAAAAAGATTCCAAGGATCAGTTGATGTTATCATTGTTGTAAGCTGTGGTTACTAGAATGCTATACACATAGTGTCATAGGAAAAGGCTATTGAATGCACTCTACTTTTCTACAGTCAGTTTCCTGGTAAGGCACACTTATCAGGTGTATGTTTTCTTGTAGAAGGGAACTGTTTATATAATCAATGTTTTTAATAGATTGGCTTGATCATAGTATTAACATTGCACAAACATTGATCCAAATTTGGGTATATTTCCTGGGAGTGGGAGGCGAATCCATACAGTTGTTTGTAAAAATTATTCCAGATTCAAACAAGCAATTAAATTAATATCCTTATATAATTCTCAGCTAAACTAAGAATGCTTTCTTACCTCCTTCAACTGCTGGAAATAAAATATTTGCTTCTATTACACAATTGCCCTTTGAAATCATGTTAATACTGCTCTCCTCATTTTAAAAAAAAACATGTATAGAAAGCACTACATTATAGTGTTGTATATACTGTGATACACACACACACACACACACACATACACACAAAACACACACACATACACATGTATAAGTTCTTAAGCTGGTGTTGGCCTTCATATATATCAAGCTCTTCTAAAGAACCTAGAATGTTTAATGTATCATCATGATACCTGGGTGGAGTTTTGTAATTGAGAATTGGAATTTTTTTTATCAATGTGCAGATTTCTAAGTCTGTCCAGGTTCTTTTGGTCTGGCACCCAAAGTGCCAATAGTCACTGGGACTAACACTGCCATAATTTTTCAACTTAAATTTTCAGATCCTGGTACTTTATGATCTTCTCCATTTCTTTACCTTCTATTCTATTACCCTTTGGTATTGCCACATCAGTTATTCTCACTTTCTTCTTTTAAACCACAGTTAAATCTGGAATGTTATGTGCTGATAAGACTTTATCAATTTGTATTAAGAAATTCTACAATATTTTCACCTGCTCATTTGTGACTACTTTTTCAACTCTGTATTCCCAACTATTTTTCATTATTGGTACCTGATAATTTTATAGATGTTTCAGTAAATACTTTTTGAGACTATGTCATCATTATCATCATATCAGTTTATGCAATCTTCTTGCCCAAGTTGAGTATGTGTTCTATTATTTGTTTTGCTTCTTATTTTTTTTATTATGGTTGATCACAGAGTCATCCAGATGTTTAGAGTTCATTGGCATTTTTAATTCATCTATCAAGTTTTTTTCAAGCACCTGGGATATTCAGATGTTATTTGATAGTGTTTAAGAAATTGTCACAGGATGTAAGATGTTCCAAGTAAAGCTGCCTTTTGCAATTGACTAATTTCGTCAATGCTGATGATGTTCAAGTGGTACTTTGGATTCCTCCCAAGGCTCCTATTACTACTAGTGCTATCACTGCTTCCACTTATGTTAGTATTTTTACTTCTATTTGCAGGTCTTTGCATTTTGTGATTTTCTTCAGTTTTTACTCTTCTTTTCTGCTGTCTCAGGTAATGCAATGTCCACTATTCAGACTTTTCTCTTGCTTATCAACAATTGTTAAATCTGAGGGTCTTATGTGGCAGGTGCTTGTTTGTTTTATTCTAAAAGCTATTGTGGTCTCTCCAGTATTCGATAAACCTTGCTAGTCTTTCATATTCTTCCAATGCTCTTTTTTCTTCTTAAGCTGTTTGTGTAGTTACAACATTCCACAGCCATCTATGCTTCTCGGTAAATAGAGTCTGTCAGCATCTCTGTGTCAATGATGTTTCATTGTCACTATTTTTCTACTTTTACAATCCATGGTTTTTAGTTCTGCTTTATTCCTACTCCTTTCCCAATCAATCCAATGTAAAAGGAAAGAAAATTCTTTCATGTGGCCTTTTCCAAGCACTCTTAGATCATGATATTAAAGGTGTTTCCTTGAAAGTCCAATTTTATTTAATGGGAATTCCTCTGAAGTAAACATGCACAAATTTTCTGCTATGCTGCATAGTCATATGCTTGTCTACTAAGACACATGTCCTATTGAATTCAGAAGGACTTATGCCAGGCAAGTAAGTTTGGAATTGCAGCCTTAGTTCTTTTCCTTTGTATACTTTGTGCATATAATATAGATAATTAGAAAGTATAAAACCAAAGCAAACTATATGCAATTCAATTGCTTTTCCCAAGTGTAGTTTACTTGGACTGTCAATATGTTGCATATCACCCAGTGGGCCCTTTCTACTGGATATTGTGAATTAAATAAACCAAGACTGAACACATGTCTTAAAACCACAATAGTTTATTTATAAGACGAAAGGCAGCCCATCAAACTTTCCACAGGAATTGAAAAAATTCATCATGGACTGAAAGCCTTTACTTTCTTTGCATTCATATAATTTTGGTTTTGGCCTAACACTTAACGCAGTATTCAGTTCAAAAGACTATGCCTTGCATTTAAAGTAAACAATGACTGTTCTGCACAGACTTGTAATTTTTCTTCTCCAGTCCTTTAGCATTTTCTCTCAGCCTTCCAAATGGGGTGTTTAGCTAGCATTTATGCCCTCCCCCATGCCAATCCAGAGTGTCTAAGTTTCTAATTGTTGTTTTGTATAAAAAGAATGAAGGCCTAACTTTGTTTTTCTGACTGCTCATAATTTTTCTGTCATGGTTTGTTCCCACTTCTGCTACCAAATATTTCAATCTACTCCATAAGAGACCACTAAGGGAATAAAGGCAGGATAAAAGCAACAGGATTTAACATGATATGTTAAAGAACCATAGTTGTGGAAGTGGTACTGACTGTCAAATTTATACCAAATTTTCCTCAGAAGACAAACCTTGCCTATAGTCACAACTGAGAACTCATACAACACTGCACAAACATTGACCAATTTTATCCATGGGTACCTCCACTGAAGTAAATGAATTAAGCCAAATGTTTAATTAACTACAAAAATTTGGCACGCATGCAGCTGTTGGCAGTGCACTACACCATGTGCAATGCTATGCATATATAAATTGCATTTGTCAAGATCTTCTTTTCCTATGCCAGTAAAATATTTGAACATTTTATTAAATAACTTTGCAATAGTATATAAAAATGATGGAATAAACACAATAAATGTTAGGTTTTCTCATAAAGGCTTTATTTATCAATTTGGAGCAGAATTTCTGGAAGACAAATGCTTCAGCCATTTGTATATAGTTGATTTCTAAGTACATTTGAAGAAACCTTTTACTTCTTTGTATACATTTTATTTTGAGATGGATACTTCCCAAATAAATTTATAATAATCTCTGTCTCCACATTGAGAATATACACACAGAATTCTCTGCTTTCTTTCATTTGTAAGAAAATATATTTTTCATTGTTCATGCCAAGTGTTTTCTTTTTGGAACACAGATGGATACTCAGCAAACCATCAAAAAGTGGAATCTTTCAAGTTAATTGAAATGTGCACCCACATTTGTTTTATTACACTATAATATATAAAATTAGCAGCTTTTTGAGGATTGGGAATTGGGAAGCAAGAGAAAAGGGAACTACATGGTTGAAAACAATTGCGTGGGAGGAGCTGTAGTTGCAAATGCTGATACATCTTCCATACCTGCATTGCAAAAATAGAGACAACTACTAAATTGTAATAAGCTTTCTGTATCTGTCGCTGCCAACCAATGGTCAGGTGCATTTTTGTGGCTGGATAGGTTAACCCAATGCTACGATAGCAGTAGCAGAAACGTTATTTCAGGATCTGAAGCCATAGCTACATGACATTAAAACCACACAATTACTGGGCATTGTTATTCAGTTTTCATTTTCCAAATATTCCCATCCAACATAGTTCTGTTATAAGAAAGCCAACTTCACTTTGTTCTATGCTTCCAGACTGCTAATTATAAAGGAGTTGTTCTCAAAAGAAACAAAGGCAATATGACTCCATAGTAACCCATCCTTTTCTTTTACCTGATTGAGGATTTAATTCCATGCTTGAGATGTTGAAGTAGCTGTGGAAATCATGATACTATGGCATAATCTGAGAAAATCAATACAGCAGGTGAAAGTTAAGTACTGCATTCAACATGTCATCAAATATTCCTACTGAGCACAAATACCAAACAAATACCAAACAACATATAACAATAATGTCATTGACAATTAAAGAAGGCCTTTCTTTCAAACAACTTCTAGTTCTTTAACTAAGAAAAGAAGTAAAGAAATGTTCAACAGCAGTTTGCATTTGTCCTCATTTTGACACTGAATTGTTCTTGCATTAGCATCTTTATGGTGTTTTAGTGAGCCTGTGACTCACTAAACTAACATTTTCAAATACTGAGGACAAGCATAGTTCAAAAAAAAAATTTAAAAAAAGATTAAACACTGCCACTGGGAGAGGTGCAGAAATTCTATTCAGAAACAACTTAAATAATGGGATTTTTGCCTTTACACATTTCCGGATGCATCATTTTGAAAAGAAGCTTGTACCTTAAACCTTAAAGCACCCTATTTTTCCTTGTTTCTTTCCCCTGACATTTTGTAACAGCTTACTTTAAACTTTGCACAAGAGAACTAAGAGACATTCTACCTTTACCTCTACGTCGCCTCTCCCCTGCAAGTTTTCTATACAAGATTCATCTTTATCAAATAGACTACAATGAAACTTTCAAGTCTCACACTGTTTTTGTAATAAATGGGTATGATGAAGCCACCTGAAAGACTTGCAAGAAAACTCACTCCAAAGGCAACATGGAATTTAAGCTTTCACTCAGCATGTAGTCATCTCCAGTTATATATTAGAATAAAAGCCAGGTTTAGTAGGCTGTATTCTTTTTATTCTTTATTTCTTGCTGCTGACTGCAACTTGCACTAGAGGCTTTCCAGATGACAGTATTCTGTTGATATAATAATAGGTATCCATTCCTTCTGGAAAAGAAAGATACAAAGACTATTATAAGGCTATCCTAGTCAAGACTGATATGTACTCATCAATAATGATCATGGGTTAAAGGATTTTGCACATTTAGATTAGAAGCATGATGGAGCTAATACAAATAATTTGTTTCTCCTTGCCTCTTTACCTCCTGAGCATTTTAATTTTTTGCTGAAAAAGAATTAAAGCAAAGAAAACTGCATAACTGTTCCCAAAACACCTTAATACTCTGTCTGGAATGAATGAAGGCTAACTTTCTTTGTTGTTACAATATTTTTATCCTTGGCCTCAAAGAACTCTTAATTTACAAAGAACAACAACAGCCACATAACAATACAGTTGAAAGGACAGAATTCAATAGAAAATTTCAAATTCTGGTAAGGGAGTCAACTACTTGTCTACAGTCAATGAAGCCATAGTGTACCCATCTGCTACTATGCATCATGTAGAAAGAGCAGGTTCAACCTTCTGGGTTTTACAATAAAACCACTTTGTGAATTTCAGTGGCTGAGATCTTTACACAGAGAAAATGAACTAATAATTTGAAATTTAAAATGTTCAGGTGACAATGGACACTTTTATTCTGTTAAGAAGTGTGGAATGAACTCATACTATTTGGAAAGAAACTCAAGTTGAAGGAGTCAAGTGAAGAAACTCAAGTTGAAGGAGTGGAATGAGATTCAGAATTCTGAGTTTTTGGACTAAAGAATACAAATATAAGATGCTTTTGAATCCAGATATGGTATATTTTTTACCCACTAAAATGTGGAAAGCTGCTTACCGAATAAAGCAACAATGAGGTTTGCATTGAGAAGGGAGAAAAGAACTGAACTTGAGAAAAGCTTTGATGGCAACTATTTCATCACAAAATAAGAGAGATTGATAGGCTTGGAGAATAAGACACAGGAATTTTCTGTTAGCATAACTCATTAGATTTCATGTACATGAATGGCTTGAAGGAGCAAGGAGTGTTATAGATCCTACCATAAAACAGAATCCCTTGAACTTCTAGCAGGGGTGCCAAACTGGCGGCCTGCGGGCTGGATGCGTCATGTGCAGGCCTCGCACACTCTGTTTTTGCAAAAGCAAAAAACATCACAATAGGTCACGTAACCTGATCAAGTTTGACATCCGTTTTCTAGAGTATGTTATTTAATGTAACATCACCTGTTTGTATAGATTCACACAAGGAAAGATACAGTATATTTCTAATTTCACAGTTCATAAATATTTTATTGTTGGAGTAATAGGAATAATCTGTATGATTCAAATAGCTGTCTATTAGCAGAGTTGTCAAATGTGCATTTTTCTCTCCAGTCCCCATAACTGTAAATGATTAAGACAATTAGTACATTTCTAAAAAAGAAAAAAAAAGAAGAATGACTTAGCTGAGCTTTGCACTGTTTTGCCCTCTATTGCCTACTGAAATGAAAAGAACAGATATTCACACCAGACTACATTGATATGACATTTATTAACATACCATAAGATGTGTGACAGATTGGGAAAATCAACAGAAAAGCACATGTCCGATACCTTCAGTGATTTTAATATGTGGGTTAAATTACAGAAGGCTTCTAAACATATTATCTGTAATAAAAGAGAAGGATGAAGGGAGGGAGGGATTGTTTTTATTTTTGTAATATAAAAACAGAGAAAAAAATACGTGAGTAACTGAAAGCACTGTCCAAATGCAAATTGCTTCTTACCTCTCCCCTCTTTATCATACTTTACCTCAAACAAAAGTCATAACAACAACAAGAAGAAGAAGACATAATGTTAGATCATGGCAGAGGACTGAACTATTTCATATGCAATTCATCATTTTGTGTGTAAAGCATTGTATTATATACAGAAAATATATTAATATTTCACACTTATTCACCTAAAATGCCAGACTTGTTGTTCTACATGAACAATTAGTTTAAGAAGGAATGATTTTGTTAGCAGCATTCTCTTCTCCATGACCAGCATATGAAAATTTATGGATAGTAAAGAAGCAGAAAATCTTAAGGGGTGAAATCCAGCAGGTTCTAACAGGTTCTGGAGAACCGATAGCAGACATTTTGAATAGTTCGGAGGCCCTGCAAATACCACCTCTGACTAGCCCCAGAGTGGGGTGGGACTGGAGATTTTGCAATATCCTTCCCCCAGGAGGGGAGGGACTGGAGATTTTGCAATATCCTTCCCCTGCCACGCCACCAAGCCACGTCCACAGAAACGGTAGGGAAAAAAATTGTGTTTCACCCCTGGTACTAATATAAGAATTTGCACAGGAGCATTAGATTCACCAAAAGTCAAACAGGGCAAAATGCAGAAAGATTCAAACCTATATTTTGAGGTAAAACACTCAACATTTCTGCCTAGAGATATTAGCCTGTTACTTTCATTTCTACCATATTAACTTTAATCACTCTTTTTCCATCCTGCTTTTGAATATATGTTTTCAATGTAGCTTTTTTTATAAATGATAAAATAATGAAAAAAAAATCCTCACTCATCCTGAAAAGAGGCTTATAAATCTGGGCTGTCCAGTTCAAATTTATCTATATATCTTGTTTTACCTTTCCCAGTTTTTACTTACAGTCTGTCAGTTATTATTGTGGGATATTGTCCATCATTATGTATTAATAGAAGGGTCAGTATAGACCCTTCTGATAGGTCTTACAGTTGTCAAGGTTTATATGGCATAAATTGTGAAGGTATTAAAACCGTGCTGTGTTACCTGCTTTAAAATACAGAGGACATTGGGTTATCAAGAAAATTTAAATTTTTGGCAAGTACATAATAGTGCTGAACCCTGAGGCAGGGCCTATGAATGTGAATGTTCAATGAATGTTAAATGATTCAGACGTTGCAGCTTCACATAGAGAAAAACCTGCTTCTAGATCAGAAGGCTGTGATAACATTGCCAAACTCAAATGACTTCTCTTTGTATCTTGATCAAATTATATTATCTTCCTAGTCATCTGATTCAATCCATTGATATAAAAGAGGTACAATATCTCCACAATTTGGGAAAAGAATGCATTCTAGATCTCACTTGCTTGACCTGTTTTCAGAAGAAATGTTGCATGTTATATCAGAAACAGATTTCTGAAACCCTGGGACTATTTAAGATTTTGGAGGTTTGTAGCAAACAGGTAAGAATATTTAGAAAGAATATGTGCCATTTTTTTTTCTTTTCCCAACAGATAATTTTAGCAGCTAGCATATGCAGATGATCATTAAAATCACTGGGAAAAAATGACCATAAAACTGTAAAATATTCTGATCAGTTTTACTTAATTCCTGATGGAATTTTTTAATGCAATCTTTATTTAGTGGAATATCACAGGCAGTACTTAAAAGTGCCAAGTACTTTCAAAAAGTTCAAGGAGTGAATTGCTCAGAAATTAAATGACACAAAACCGTTGAAATAAATATCTATACTAAAATTAAGCCTCTTGCTCACCTATAGCAGAAAGCTGAAATTTCCAGCTCAAGATTTATTAGAATTGCCAGTTTATATATCACTGTTGTTGTTGGGTTTGATACTAACATTGTGATTTGCCTGCGGATGGGAAAAAATCATGTTTATTTGATCTCTGATCTAGAAACAAATAAAAACAATTGGTAGATGAGAATATTTGATATGGTCTTTAAGTTGCGGGAAAGAAAATTAAACACATAACATTGGTTAAACATGAATTGCTAACTCCTTTTAATATTATTTACAGATAATAAAATGGAAAATGTGAAATTTAATATAAAATGAGCTTAGTGAAAAATGCGGCAATAAAACATGGAAGAGAAAATCACAACATTGTGCAAGATAATTTACTTCTGTCCAGTTCAGGGATATAAAGGTAAGATGTTGAATTAGTACTTTCAGTTTGACTTGGAAGCAAATTGGCACTCAGAGCTTCTCCATCCTTGAGCACTAATTAAAATGCTAAGTCAAACATCTTCTGACCCATTTTGAGGGGCAGCCTAAGACAGACTGTATAGTTGTATTCTATATGAAAGGTTACCATTGAATGACTGAGAAAAGCAAGATTTCTGTACATGTGGCAGCCTGTGGTTCTGGCCATTACTTGCCTCCTTATACATCAAACAGCAGGAAAGGGACAGAATTTCAGACAGTCTACCTATTACTTCTGGGCAAAAGCCAGATTACAGCCTCTATGTGTTGCACTGACATTTCATCTGATTACAAGGCATTGTAATCCTCAAGATAATCAGCAAGCTTTTATTACAGATGTTAAACAAGCTTTTAAAGCAAGCAATGCTAGCTAAAATATAAGAATCTTATATTTGCCCAAGTAAGGCAAGGCAAGCAAGGAAATCAGGGCAAGGCACAGCAAAGTATCCAGATGTTGGTAACAGCACAGCACATGAGACTAGAAAAAGGCAATACTTTTCCCTGACAAGTGCCCCTCCCAACAGCATCTCTTTAAATCTCATTCTTGAGGTGAGCCTTGTGAGGAGGGATGGGGCACTCTCTTTCCAAGTCATCGGGTTGTCCTGTGCTGATCCCACCTCCTCTCCATTCTCCGTGCTTGGGGATTGGGGGGGGGAGGTAATTCCTCATCGCTGGAGCTCTGTTGCTCCTCTGCTCCACTGCCTGCCCTCTCCTCCCTCCTTGCTTGGTCATCCTGCCCCATCTCTCCTTTGCTGGATAGAGACTCTTCCCAGGCCCGAGGGACCTGGGACTGCCTCATACTGCTCCTCCGGTCGTTCCTTTGTCGGCCTTAGCTCCATCTTGTGCTCTGATGGGGCCATGAAAACTTAAGCCCTTACAGTAGGAAGGGAAAGGTCACACTAGGACTCAAATATTCAGTGGAACTTCTAGAATCAGTCAAGGTGTATATCCTTGTATGTATGCAGATACTTTTCCATACCAGCAATTCTTTGCAGGTGTGCATAAATCCTGCTTAAATCAGTTCATTGTGATGATATTCTACACAAATGAAGTTCTCCTCAAGGAGCAGAATTTAGGAATTGTTAGGAAGAAGCATTTTGGCCAGTATTGAACCAGATAAATTGCATTAGAATTATAAATGAAATTCAATTAAATGAAGAAATATTCTCTAACAGATTCCTGATGCAATTATTTGGTTAGCAACCCGTTGAGGATTTTGTTGACCAGGAAAACCAAAGAAAATAGCCACACAAAGTCAGAAGAATTTTTAAATAGGACATATCTTTTTAATTAGCCTTAAAGTTGTATTGAAATAGAATTTCATTTATTTCTATCTGTAAAGAATGGGTTACATTCAGTATTTTGCACATAGACATCTCCTTGCTACCCTTCCTTTTATATTTACATCATTTTACTCCTGTATTTCTTCATGCCTATCCTTGTTGTGGCCCACTGGTGGCCAGCAGAGCTAGCAGCAGAGTCAGACAATGAGGAGGTTGGGGAGGAACTTGGGCCAGTTCTGGGAGCTGGGGAAAGCTCGGATGAGGGCTCTGCATCATAGGTAGAGAGGGGGCCACTTAGACAGGGTCGACTTGGGAGTAAGGCTTGGAGATGATTGGTCCCTCCCATAAGACATAAATGTGAACGGGATCGGTTCAAGATTTGCAAGTGACTTTGTGCCAAATTTGGCCTTGCCCTGAGTCTGAAAATTAGCTTTCTGGCAGCATTCCACATGAGATAGATGGGTGTTGATAACCTTCCTCTGATAGACTGTTTATCAAGCCTTGCAGACTGTTAATGAAGGTAATTTACAGTTGTATAAATAAAAGAGGTTTTGTAGGACTAAGACTTGTGTCATGCTTTCTAAGGAAGCCTAGGTCAAAACAATCCTAAATTCAGGTTTGGGATTGAGTGATCATGATATGAGAGAAGTGGAACAGGGAAGTAATTTTTGTTCATGGAAGCTATTCTGTTAACAAACATGTACAAATATATATAACCCATTTTACAGAAAATATTTTTATTATAAACATTTTGGTTTGTTCCTAAATACTTGTTTATATAGAGCGGAAATAGAATTTCCTTATGCTGTACTGTCCTGATTCATATTATTTTTGACTTTTTCAACATGGAAGCCATGTTAATGCTGTAAATATGGGATCTATATGCTTATGAAATTAAAAGAAATCAAGAAATGCATTTGCTGAAGGAAATCTGCAAAATGTATAATATCTGTTCAGTAACCTTGGGAGAAAAAAAAAGAGAAGAAAAAATAGGAAATAAGAAGTTCCCAGAGGAAAAGTAATAGTAAACAAGGTCTTGAATTTCCTGCCTTGAAAGTAATCTCTGTCTAATTCAACAAAATTCATTCTTCATTACAAAAAAAGAATGCTTAATAGAAGCAATTAAAGAACTTCCAAAACAGCCAAAATACTTCATAAATATTTTCCCCACTTTGAATATTTACTATTGTCAAATTTTCTTGAAAATTAAAATGAAGCCAAAGTTCACAGGCAACGGGTTCCACATAAGTGGCTCACAGAGACGCTTTTCAGAAGAGCTAAATATAGAAACATTGAACTCTGACTCAGCCTTGTTCTCTCACACTCTGTCCTTATAGATTAATAACACTAAGGGTGTAATATTCACTCAGCCTTCATGTAGGGCCAAATTCAGTCATTCTTAGCCTTGTTGATCTTTATAAAGTATTGATTATCCTCTGGCTATAATGGAGGAAAGTGGATGAAGGGATTTCTGAAGTGTTGGCCTTGAAACCGGCTGAGAGGAAAAGTCAATATTTTAGCCTTGAAGTGTCCCAGTGTCAACAGAGAAAGGCATGCTAAATTCTAGTTTCTGAATGCAATGATACCTTCATCTTTTTTCTAATTGACTTTGATGCTATGTGGCTCATAATAAAGTCTAAAAGCATATTTTTTTGGTCTGCAATTAGTTTTCTAGTAGACTACTTGAAGAACTGTCATAGGAATCCAACCCAAAGCTATAGCCACTATATGTTGTGGCCCACCCACTGCCTGCGCAGATTGTGGCAGATCCAGGTGTCGAGGATCCTGATGTGGAGTCACTCCTGCAATCTGTGCAGCTGGCGATCACTTCGGACAGCAAAGAGGCCAAAGAGAAGGCGATGCCCGAGCCTTTAGAACCCCCAGAGGCCATGACCAGTGGAGAGAGCGAAGTGGAGGAGCCTCTCCTCAATGCTCCGGCACGCAGGGCTGCAAAAGGCAGGAGTGGCTACTCTGGAGGAGGAGGTCTCCTAGGGAGTAAAAGTCTGAGGAGAATTGGCCACTCCCTTGGCTTATTTAAAACAGAAGCCAGGGAGGAGTTTTCTTGCTG
>JANHZT010003800.1:111332-128499 GCA_032468215.1 Stegonotus admiraltiensis
CCCATCAAAGACACTCTGTGAGACTCCTGTCAACCCTGAAGCTGACCTGACTGGAGCCATCTTGGAGCTTCCGTGCTGCCACACTGTGGGATTAGGGGTGGTGGATTAGAGATAGCTGGGGTTTTGTAGCCAAAATAAAATCCTTTCTCTTGGTTGAACTTCTGGTTTGGTGTCACAGCGAGATAGTGGTGGAAAATAGAGGGCTCTGATGAGCACTGCGAAAACCACGGCTGTTGAACTGCCGCTGATGGGTCTTCAGACCAGAACTGGGGAAAAACGAGGGGTGCCTCAGATGACCAAGAGGAACAGGCAAGTTCCTCGGAGGTCAGAGGGAACCCTCTGTGAGTCGGAGGTGGGGGGTGGCAGCCATGGCAGCTGCCACAAAGCTGGGACAACCAGGCTAAGAGATGTGTAGGAGGAAAGTGGATTGAAATGGAGCATTTTGAAGCTGGGTGAATGACAACCAACCTAGGCTTGCAACAACGCTTAGAGCAATATTATTATCTTTAAGACCCCTAACTTTAAAACAGAAGCTGAAGAACAAAGGGGCTATGGAAAGTTTAAAATGAAACTTTAAAGAGACAAAGCCTTTATAAACCATTAACTCTAGAACAGAACTAATGGAATTAAATATTGAGACACGGTGAAAAGACTGGATATTTTAAAATTGGAACTGGATCTTAAAAAAAAGATTTGATATTTTTAAAATCAAAGGAGAAGAGTAATTAAATTGGACTGTTATATAATTGAAACAAAATGGATACTTGCATGACTAATGGAAAATGTGGATTGTAGAGGGACACCTTCTGGTCTAAAAAGAAACATTGTAATTCGTCTTTGCTATGGAAAATTTTGAACTTTGCAGATAACTGTCTTGGGATCCTGTGGAGGAGGTTTTTTTTTTTTCTCGTCTGCAGGCAGCTTGACTTTGGTGAAAAAGGAAACTATAATGGAACTCCTATAATTAGAATAATATCAATTTAAGAAATTGGCGCAGGAATAAAAGAAGGATCCAGGGCAGGCCCAAGAGAAGGGAACTTGATCCATTTTATCCGGAATAAAAATAAGAAAAAGACTTAATATGACATATGGAGGACAAAATTTGAAGACTTTGAAAATGGAAGGAAATATTTGCTAGCAGGCGAGAAAGTGAAGAAATGAGGTAGACACGGCTGGAAAAAGAAAAAAGAAGATTAAAACAATGTGATTAAAAATGAAATAATGTATAGGTAATGTACAGTATATAACAAAAAGGAGGTTTTTATAAGATAATTATGGATGTATAAGAATATGAAGAAGAATATGATATAGATATATAAACTTGAAATATTGATGGAAATTAGAATATAAGATAAATCAAACATGTTAAAGAGATTATTAAATATATGCAAAGTTATGTTTCAAGCAAGAACCATGTCTCAATGTTAAATTGTTATTAAAAAGGATAATGATAAATATGCTTAACTGAAATAAGCAATGTATAGATGGATGGAAACAACAAAAAAGAGTAGGATGCTGAGATTAATAGCAAAACTAACTATGATTATGCTGTGATTAACAGTCAAAAACCAAAAAAGAATATGATGTGTCTAACAGCCCAAAAAACAAAAAATAAAAATAAAAATGCTAAGCTGTGTTTAACAGCCAAAAAACAAAAACGACTATGCTGTGTTTAACAGCCAAAAAACCAAAAATGATTATGTTGGGCAGGACAACAAAATAAAAAGGATTTTGCTGGGAGTAACAGCAAAAATGAAATGATTATGTTGGGTTAAACAACAAAGACAGAGATAAAGATGTTAGGTTTCATAGTAAAAATAAAGTGACTATGCTGGGATTAACAGCCAAAAATAAAAAAATTATTATGCTGGGTAGGACAGCTAAAATAAGGAGGAGTATGCTAAGGTTAACATTAAAAATGAAATGTTTAAGTTGGGTTTAACAACAAAAATAAAGATAATAATGCTGAGTTCAAAAGTAAAATAAAATAATTATGTTGGAATTAACAGCCAAAAAAATAAAAATGATTATGTTGGGAACAGTAAAAAGAAATTATTGTGTTGGGATTAATAGTAAAGTAATGAAGATGATTATATTGGGAGTGATAGTTAAAATATTTTTTAAATGTTTATAATAACTGTAATGATTTATATTGTTAAAATATATCCATCTAAGCAAAAAGGAATAGAAAAATGGAATGATATTTGGTGAGGATTTAAGATCTAAGTAACGGATTTCTGGGATAATGGCCTAGTTAAATTGATAGAATTTAGGGAAATAACTGAGTAAAATATTAAGTTATGTTAATTGGAAGTTAAGATTTGTTAGTGTTTTGTATTAATTTGTGACCGGATCAATGCTTTGTTTTGTAAAAGATGTGTTTTACGTTTGTGTTGTAAAAAAAATAAAAACCTTTTTTCAAAAAAAAAAACTTTCTCTTGGGAACCAAGGACATTCTACCACCTGGCCAGAGGAAGGAGGAGTGATGTCACCAAGCAACCAGACAGCGCCTTGATTGGACCATGTGACTGATTGTTTGGGGTTTCAGGGAAACCTTTTACTTTTAATTAGGTGAAAACTGTGGGAACCTTCAGAGTCGGTTTTCTCCTGATCTTTGCCAATGTGATATATCCAGTAAAGCTATTCTTTGAGGAATTTACCTGCCTCCGAGTTTTGCTTGCTATGGGTCTATTACTTGGAACCCTGACAGCTCCTTTAGCAAAGAAATGCCTCCTTTGATTAAAGGCAAGTAGCTACAACCTGAAACTGTGGCTGCCCAAAATAGCCACGAGACATGGACACTTGCAAGAATCTGATCAATCCTCTTTCAAAGATCTCTCTGTCAACTTGCAAGCTTACAAGTTGCCATGAGCAGGAGGGAGGGGGGAACTGAGAGAGCTGTTTGAGTTTTTTCTTCTGAAGCAACATTCCAGGCATATTTTCAAACCGCAATGAGAAGAGGGGTGTTGGATTTCACAGCCAGCCAAAGTGGGTAATTAGGGAATGTGATTTATGACATGGCCAGGAAGGAGGGGAGAGACAGGGTCATGGGGGAACGTAAATCTGCGTGGGGTTAGATCTGCCTGCATCCGAATATTGCCGAGATGGTGCTCTTAATAAATGACTGTATTTCTTTTGGAGTTTGGCTCATGGCTCATGGATTAATTAGGGCATCTTTCGGAAACTTCACAGTTGGTGTGTGTTGCTTTTCTGGGGACTCGGACACTGGGACAGAACACTATATCTCCATTTCAGGCCTTCTGCCCAGGGGTCGGTTCCACTTACCTTTACTACCAGTTCGCAGTGGGAGCATGCGCAGATCACCCATGATGACATCGTGGTGGGTGGGTGGAGCCTCCCACCAATTTTACTACTGGTTCTATAGAACTGGACCAAACCAGGAGCAACCCACTACTGCTTCTACCTCAGAAATGTGTCTCTCCATTTTGTGTCCAGCACTGTGATATCCTTTGGAGAGTTAAATCTTCTCTACATAAATATTGCTAAGCCAATGATGCATGTCCATTGCATGTGATTTTTTTCTCTTCAGTTTTTCAGCTGCTGAACATTGACAGTGGAGACTATAGTGCTAGTGAGAGAGAGGTTAAAACCTTTCCCTCTGTGTTGATATTTTAACCCATTTCCTCACTTCCAGTTCAGGAGTAAAGCTCACTAAATAATTTCACTTTGTTGTAATAAACATTTGTCAAGAGCAATTAAATTCATTGCCATCTAGCTAAGTGAGTGGAAAAGACCTTAATCCTGGCCTGATTTTCTCGCCATCTTTCTTGACATAGTCCTTACCACACTCTCTTCCACTCTTTTTTGAGTGCCAAGTTGCCAAGTGAAATTTTTTCTCCTCCAGTTAACTGGATTTTTTAGGATTTTGATGAAGTTGTTTTACTCTGTGTCAACTTTTTGAGGCTGTTTCAGGCCTCATGGAAAAGGATATGCTAAAGGACAGAATGTCTTTACTATGGATCAATAATAAAATGCTTTGGGATTACTGGGGTTACATTTAGCTTATCTCAGTTCCCATTGGGTGGCTGACAATTGCTGTGTGTGGCAAGAAGGCAGCAATCACACCCAAATTCTTAGATCAGGGATGCTTGAATACCTGCCCTGTCCTAGTGGCCAGGAGGTGATTCACTGTATGGCATTTATTAGAGGTTTATGGACAAAGAAATGGGTTCCCCAAACAATTCCATTGCCATGATTACAGGCAACTTTTTCTGACAATCTCAGATAATCTCCTTTGGAAAATAGAATGACTTGGCCTCATTAGGATTTGGGGTTTTCTTTGGGGTTTTTTGAACTGTAGCCATCAGCTCCTTGTCTTCTGAGTATAAACTGGCTAGAAATGGAGCTGACTTTTTTTTAAAAAATCATTTTTTCGGACTTCAGCTTTCCAGTCCAGTCAGTACAATTGTTTATGTTTCTTTCTTTTCTATAGAAGGTTTTCTATAGAAGGTTTTTTTGGGAGCTTTCTGTTCATGAGATACTACCATCCTACTCTGTAGGACAGATTCTACAACAGTTGTTTTGAAAAAATGACCAACCTAGCAAGCATGACAAATTCTGAAAACACACTACAATTATAGATTTCCAAAATGCACAAAGTGCACTGAGCTATATATCTAAGCAAATCCCTCAAAGGGATAATTAGGAAACAAAAAAAAATGCAACTAATAAGCAACTCGCTACCTGTTTTCTGGTGGCCAATCATATTCAGACTTCTATTTCAGCTGATGTGGGATTTTGCAGTTCCCACTACTGACTGAAGGAATGCATTGAAATTTTTAAAAAAGTTATTATAAAAGTTTTGTTAAGAAGAAAGGAACTTCAGATTTTATTTCTAGCTAGGAGGATGTGATGGTTTCATTTGATAACTTTTTGATCCGTGCACAGCACTTAGCACAGCCAAGGCTAATATAGTACTTTGTCCTTAGGTTCATTCAAAATTTAGCCTGGAGGCGGATTTTTCTTAGTGGAGTCTCCAGTGAAGAAAATATATCCCTGAGAAAAGCCTCTGAAATGTCTCTGTTTCTGTGACTAAGACATGCTGCAAGTCAAAGTGGTTAGATAGACTCTGCTGAACTGGGTCCTTAAAAGGATTTCCTCAGAGAACATTCTCAGAATCAGTTTTGGAATAATAGGAAAATTACCCATGTTTTCCTTTTGATATCCATTTTGATAAAAACAAAACAATTACAACTAGTTTTTCCCAGCTCTGCTATCTACAGTGACAGAATTAAAAGAAAACTGATATTTATTAATTCTATCAGACTTATTTGATAAGTTTCCAGAAATCAGTTTTATTTCCTTGTTTACCAAATCAGCTCCGATTTTCTTGACTGTACCCACTGCATTTAAGATGATTTGCTCCACTTTTCTTAATGCTTATTAGCTGACTATACAGGATAATGACTTTAATAAAGTGCAGGATGTGTTTTCTTCAAATATGAACTGCAGAAACTACACCTAGGGAAGTTATTTCAGCACTACTTTTATCCTGAAAATAAATCGGATTCTTTTCTTTTTTAAATCACTCTTTAGCTCCAACTTCCTCTTCCTTGCTATGCCTTCAATTTTCCTGAGAATAAGGCAGCCCTCTTCCAACTGCATTCATTTCTGTTTTTAATAGTAAAGCCTTTTCCCTACAGAAAGACAGTCTGTCAGAGAGGCTGGTAGTGGTGGACAAGGAGAAAAGTGACATACAATTTAAACCCGGCCCTGCTCAGAGGAATAAAGGTAAGATTGATTGGTTTTTTTTGCAAGAATGGAAACTTGCATTTTGGTGCTTCCTCTGTTTTGCAGTGATGCATGAACTTACCCAGCCATGTAACAAATGAAATGTTACAAGCATGGATGAATGTTCTCCATTAATTTGAAATCTTGATATATTTATGAATTCTTGCTCACCTTGAGAACATGCCACGTGGAGGGGTTTTTTTCCCCAAATCTGTGCATCATGATCATATGAGTCATCCCTTATCTAACTGGTTTTGACATACACTCTGTTTCTTTAGTTCCACAATATTGTGTCACCAGAAGCAGAGGTAGCAGTTGCAATGCAAGAAAGACAGTAGCAGCATATCACTTAGCTTGCAGGAGCAAGTCTGCACCAGGGTAATCTATAAAATCAGCTTGATTCTTTTTACCAAAACCCTTGGTTGTTAAATGGTTTCAGATCAGACTTTTAAAGATGCCCACTTTATTTGGGCATAAGGGAAAAAAGTAATATATTCTCATGTATGAGATACCAATATTTTTTTTCATAAATTGTAGATTTCCATTCCTTTCCTGAATTAAATGTTTGAATTTCCTTCAATGGCAAGAAAATTAATTTGAACTCTGGAAATAGTTAATTGGACTGAAGGCTATGCTTTATACATCAGGAATTATGAGCTAAACATTTCTGGCAAATGTGAAGTTTTAATTCCTGGATAAAGTTTTAATTCCTGGAGCAGCAGCTTAAACTACAATTCTTTGTAGAAGGCTGAAATATGTCTTATGAACAATGGACATGATCATAATTACATTTCAAAAACATTTTGAACTGAGGTTCCCAAACTCTTTGAGGATAAGCCCATTTTGTAAGATCAAAGTACACAAATACAAATACCATAGTCCTCAAATAGCAAGACTAGGAGGGAAAAAATGGGCAGGGATAAGACTAACACCAACTTTGATTTAATGATTTTCATCTTCTGATTCATTCCAATTACAGTTTTAGAAAGTCTCTGGAAGGGTTCATGGAAGAATTTAGGGGAGCATGGGGCTCACATTATATACTGCCTAGATCAGGAATAAGAATTCCTTGTCTCCTCCTTCAAGTATATTTATCACACATTATGCTATCCACATAATGACAAGAAACTGTCTATGCAGAAGTTCTGTGTAAAATGAAAGAATTGAGACTTCCTCTGCATGAGAAAGAAGGCATATCAGTACGTGTAGTATACAAATATACTGTTTTGGATATTGAATTAATGCCTGCATTCATTCTGGCACCTTTTTAATTTTATATACAATCCATCAGGGCTTCAGTTAATATCATTTCCCCCCTTCTGATTCCGAGTCTGGTTTTGATACTACAACCTTGCCAAATGGATAGTGGACCATTGAGTTTAAAGAACACTTTTGTCAAGTTTTCATAAAACTTTCATATTCTTCCCTAATTTATAGCATCACGAACACCTAATAGGTAATGTGAACAAATACAACAATTTCCTTCAATTTGTTTTAAGCCTAAAGTCACAAGGTAACATTACTGCAACAATAAACTTTGTATGAATGCAACCACTTAATTAAACTTAGTGTAAACACTTTTAACCTAACCATTCTTTTTTCAATCTGATTTTCATGGTGTTCAGTTGAGGCCAAGAATTTAGAGCAAGACTGTTTTCCAGGCTTTTCGCATTCTGTTGAAAATATGGATAGACTGATGAAAGCATGGTCCAAGAACTCAAATATCTGACAGAAACAAGGGAGATTTGCTTACAGATTTATGCTCCACACAAACTCTTGAGCAAGTCATAATCACGTAGGATGAATTAGTTTCTATTTCAAACTATGAACTTTCATACATTTTACCTATGTTGATTATTTTAAAAATCCCACTAATTAAAAGTTGATCTGAAACATTGATCTGAGCAGCCATTAACTGCATTATAGCTATATTCTAAAACTGTTATATACTTGATATGTAACAATTTCTTAAATGTTCTAAAGTAAATTTCTGCATATTTTTCAATATAAACATCTATATATATTTTATGGTGGATGATAATCATCCAATGCTATTAAAACTTTTGGACAGCTATGAGATAAAAATTCATTCTTCATTTCAGAGTGGTTACTTTGGTCCTGTGGGCAATGATAAAACTGATATTCACACCATAATTGCTGATGAGCATGTACTAGTGCTGGTAGGCAGAAAGATCAACAAGATGTAAGGAGTCTGACAAAGCATTTCAAATAATTTTTGTCTTGATCTTTTCTTTCTTTTCTTTTTTTCACCTCTCATGTACTATTATTTCAGATTGAATTTTCCCAAGTCAGCTCAGAAGAGACAAATTACAACAACAAAACTTCTTTCAGTTACTGCTGTCCTTAATGCACCTACAAAACATCTTTTTGTTGTTAATGAACTTTGTTTATAATCTATATTTAATATCTATTAAATATACTGACCCACTGATGCGTAATGATCACATATCAATGGAAATCTTCTTGCAAATAGGCTAATGAACATGATATAACCATTTGAATGAGTAGATATGAAATCTTCATGCTAATAAGAGCATTGGTCTTGTTTATGACTTTCATCATGTTTGATGACATCAGCTTTGCCTCAGTGTTGCTCACTACTATCTAGCAATATTCTGTTGGCCTAGTACCTAGCTCCTGAGTCAAGTGTCAAGGCCTTAACTGTCCTTTTAACAAGCTGACTGTGTATTTTACAGAAGAAGGAGGGAGGGAGGGAGGGAGATAAGAAGGGCAATGTTTCCTCTCAAGGAGTGAATTCTATTAGTATTCTATCACCAAGAGGAAACAAATTGGCATGACAAAAATTCTTTCCTTAAAGGAATTACCATATAGTAGTTAAAAACATAGGCATGACTGTATCTGTAAGTAAAGAAATGATTATAAAACAATTAATTAATCCAAACCAAATTCTTATTATAATTTTCAGTTAAAAACCAACCCTACAAAACAAAAGCAGTTCATAGTCAGATTTTTTTTTGTCATGATTGCATGATTTCTAATATTAATCTTAAAGCAAGTCAAACAAAAGCATACAGAGTCAAATATAACTTGCAAATTATCCAATGTGGCTTTTGAAAATAAAGTGATCATAATGTTTAAATTATCCAGTCTAGCTTTTTAAGAAACTTCATAAAAAGATTAAAACTTTTTAAAAAACAGTACCCGCTTTAAACCCTTTTCCTGACATAACGGAATCACACACACACACACACACACACACACACACAGAGAGAGAGAGAGAGAGAGAGAGAGAGAGAGAGAGAGAGAGAGACTGAAAATCCATATGTGCCTGTCAAAAAGATATATAGGGCAAAGTAACAACTTCAGCCAATGTGGCTTTCAGTGAACTCAGTGGGATATTTGTCTTTGGCTTCAAAAGAAGGAAAAAATGGTTCATAAATTCTTCTTTGAAAGTGGCTTACTTTTTCAGGCTATCTCCATATTGTTTAGGTAGAGATACTGTAAACTGAGTGAATGCTTTGGAGATCACTGTGAAAATCACAGAAGTAGGTGCTATTATATTTGACAGCTCATAGAAAAGTAAAATTAAAAAAACCAGGCACATATGTGCACAAGGCATAGAAAAAACATGATATACTAGATACTAGAGGGGAAAACACCAAGAATTTAAATCACAAATACATATTTTAGAGAGTAAGTCCCATTGAACTGAATTTTAATTAAGTTTGAGGAGATACATAGAGGATTCAGTTGGTAAACATGGTTAATTTTGAAACTGTGTTTATTTGAGGTTTGCTAGTTTGCTAAACAAAATGATGATGGATAGGAAATCTGACAGATAATATTGATGAAAAGTCAAAGAATTCCAGAACAGGGAACCCAGTTTACCAAAACTCTAAAAATGCCATATACTACTTTTAAAAAGGAGGGGGGAAATGGTGATAAGTATTTACTAAAAACAGATGGATAGATGAGGATTTCTGCTAATAAATACTAAGCTGGAAGGATCATACAAAACTTTTTTGTCCATTAAGAATGGCTTACCCCTTTCCAGTAAAATATTCACTGCTGCATATTATTGGAGCCATAAGATGAATGTAAATATAATTCATTCCCATTTTAAGGCCTTCTACTTTGTACTGGCCAAATTAAGGGGCCTTTAATAGACCAAAGCAAGTATCAAGCCTGCAGTTCATAAGCAGATATTTGTGTTGGTGAAAAAGAGCTTGGTGCTTAAAAGTGCTTAAATGGCTGACAATTTACTACAACCATTAAAAGGATGAATATTTAATGTTTCTTTTTAAGCACAATGCTTATCCAAATAATGATAATGAAGGTCGAGAACAAGATGTGGCTATAAATTTTGAAGCTAGATAGAAATGAATATCCCCATAGAATATAAATAACTTAGGGACAGTTTATCACTTGCTTGTCTATTTTATGTATATGAAGTCCTGGGTCAGTGCTTATCATAAAAACTCATGAAACCTCTTTAGGTCATGAGTGCCTAACTTGAGAATAGTAACCTAAGGCTATATAGCACAATCCTGTAATTCCCTATAGTATTTTTTTTTCAAAAGTTGGTGTTGTGGTTTCCTACCATTTAAGCTTGGAAACAGTTGAAAAATAGAAGCCTAATAGCCTGGTTGGTGTAGGACATGGGTGTCAAACTCTTGGCATCATGTTGCCATCACGTGATGTTTTGCAACATTTTCCCATTCACGGAGCTGGGGTAGGAGTGGCCTGTGCATGACACATACAACCTGCGAGCCGCCAGTTTTACACCCTTGGTGCAGAGTTAAAAGCACTGGATTAGAAGCAGCGAAACTGGGAACTCTAGTACTGCCTTAGGCTTAACTTATTGGGTGATTTGGGGGGCCAGTCATTTGCCTTTATCCCAAGGAAGAAAATACTGAAAAACCACTTCTGAAAGTGTTATCAAGAAAATTACATGGATTGTTTCTGAAGCCAGCAGAAGTCACAACTAAGTAAATGTAAACACTAAGTGTCAACAATTCCTAAGTAAGTTTAATGCAATTCTTAAAAGTAGGCTTAAAATAGGCTTTTATTCAGAGGTGGGATGCTGCCGGTTCAGACTGGTTTGGGACAACTGGTAGTTCTGACCACCGGCTGGGTCTGTCCACCCACCCTGGGGCTATCCCGTCCTATATATCTCACTCTCTGGCTCACTCTCCCCACCCACAAAGCCTATCTTATTTCTGTGCATCGCCCGCTCTACTCACCATGGCTGCCCAAGAAGGTGTGCTAGAAGCTGCGAGCAGGAAATTGCTGTGTGTTTGAAGCCATGCACAAGTGCAGAAGGCACGCGTGCAAGTGAAGAATGGAGAGCACACACACATTTTTGGTTCTGCACTAGGCTAACCGGTTGTTAAATTATGTGAAGCCAACCTCTGCTTTTATTTGTAATTAAAAGATTCTCTCCTAACTTGGAAAAATTGAAATTCTAATGCTATTCATATGTGTAATACTATCTGCCTACTTTGTATCATCTCTTCCAGTGTTGTGTTACTACAAAACTCAAAAAGTTTTGTCTGGTCTTCAGTCACCCAAAAGTTGACCACTTTAGATCTAGCCCCACTATAAGTCCTTTGATTTACAGAGCTTTTCCAAATTTAAGGTAGACCTCGTTCATCTCACTGTGTGCCTGAATTATTAATTGCAGATGAGAGGTTTTTTACATTCAAAATATATGACCTACATTTCATATGGTGTGATCCCAATAAATGATAGACCTTTTCTCCAAAAGAAAAGAAAGGAGAAGCATTGATGTACAGTAAAACTGAGCCCTGAGTAACTGTACTTCTGGTGACATTGAAAAGAAATGCTTTATACATGTTAACTCTTCCTGTGTAACAGTACCTTTTAGTTTACATTTTGGGTTTGTATGGTCACATTAACATTCAATACATTTATTTTTAAAAAGATCTTGATGCCGAAAACTACTGCTTTACTTTCAACTGGTCTTCTACTTTCTAAAGTGATATGATCAGCAGATACATTCACGAGCATGAGACAAAAAGTTGAACAGCAAATACTTATGTCAAGGCTGTATCAAAACATGCCTCTAATTGTAACATCATTTTTAACCTGATTACAAAGCAAATAATAGGAAACAACTTTTCAATTTATAGGTAACTTATAAGTAAGACTGCAGAGGTAATTATGGTTGATAGACAACAATTCTGAAATAGGAATTACAGAAGTTTGATCTAGCAGACCTGTAGCCGGTGACCAAAGAAATCCTACCTGTAGGTTGCTCTAATTTTGGCATTTGAAATCAGAGAAATCTTAAGTTTTGCTTGAATGTTGCCATACACAGAACTCTTAATTCAACCTTTCTCTAGGTTCCATTAGAAACTGTTTGGTTGGCATTTCAAAGTATGATCACAGGGTCTACAGCTCCCAGACAAATATAAAAATCAGAATCTAGTGCAATCAGCTGAAAAAATGCATTTAAGTAATATTTAAATGCAAATGACTATATGGAACTTTTTAAAAAAGCAGTTTAATGTAAAAATAGAATGGATTTATAAATAAATTCATTTGAAAATGATACAGTATGGAATCCAACTCTAACTCCCTTTTATGGGAAGATTTTTGTGATTTTTAGAAAACACTGTCATGGCTTCCATCCAATGTTATTGCACACATACACAACAGCGTGTGCACATATTATAGATATAAATAGGCAACTAATGAGCATGTGAAGATACTGTTAGTCCAACAAAACTTCTTGGATACACTAATATTTCAGCCAACTAAACTGATCCTTTAGTAACCATATAAGGACTATTCCAAGCAATGTTTGAGATGGTAGCCTTAGGCATCTTAAATATAGTACTTTAAAAACAGTGAAAATGAGGAATCTAAAGAAATAATTGCAATAATAATCACTTTCAGACATTTAAACAACAGGTTGTATGCATTTCGAAAACTAATTTGGTGTCCAATATACTAATTCAAAGTAAAAGTGGATTTGGGAACATCCTTTGTCCATCCCTTGTCTAAAAAATGACTCTAGATTTAGCATTGTTGAAGTATCACCATATTACAAAGAATGATTTCAAGAACCCAGATCAGAACAGATGGAATTGCCTGGCTAAAAAAGAAAAGGAATCAATCTTAAAACGAGCATACAAATGTTCCTCACAAACTGACAAGTGATTTTTTAAAATATTCTGATCAGTTTCCTTCCAGGTCATTTTTGACTTTGTGTTGTTTGTATGGCCAACACAATACCAGGACACTGAGAAATGATTATCAGTTCAAGAGAATGATAGTAACAGGCAACAGCAGCTGCTTTACTGGCAGGAAATTTGGAATCTGCATACATGATTTCTGGATGTCTTGCAAGAGAACAAAAGACTTTCATCTTGTTAAGCCGTTGCCAGCCAATAGCTTCTTCTTTCCAAAATATTGTTAGATATTATCACAAAATGTTCAGATATTACATTCCTGACAAACAGGAAATGTATGCTGCACTAATAGGATGTCAATCACCAAGATAACATCAATTTTGCAGTTTCTAAATCATCTCCACCACCTGCTGTCTCTTTGATAATCCCTAACAATTAATCTAAAAGTGACATGATTAAGAAATATTTCCAATGAAACATGGAGAAATGGTATTTATTTCTATGCATTTCCCTAGCTCCAGCTGAAGCTTCCAGCAAATCTTTCCTTGGCTCCCCAGAGGGACATATTCAGACCATGAAAAAAAACAACACCTTAACAACAAAAATCTGAGATAGTTCTGAAACCCTCAAACATATAGGCATAATTTAGAAACAGACAGTAAAAATGAACTTTCTCACTGTTATCCCTCCAAACTACCTATATTGTACTTTGATGTGGATATAGAAGGCTTAAGTACATATGGTGATCAGCCATTTTTCTAGAATTTAAATAAATATAGAGCACATGGAGAGGGGGCAAGAATCAAGAGTTTCCTTTCAAAGGTAAGAAAGTTTGAAAGGGGAAAAGGGGTGTTCTTCTTTGAATTTTAATTAAACAAAAAGAAAACAATTATCTTTCCATCCCCATCCCAGGCTTTATATTTCTATTTCTGATAAAATCTATAATCCTGGCAAAAATTGTCTATCATAGTGTAGTGGTAGTGAATTCTCCCTTCCCTTTGGCAAAATGAATCTTACAAACATTTTGTACTTTTTTCACACCATAGAGATGGAAAAGCTGGGGAAAATGTTATTTCAGTAGAGTATTCTGTGTCATGTATTGCTGATATGAGCCATGCAATTCTTACTTTGACTTTCATCACCTTTGTCAGCTCTTACACTATTCTTTGTAAAAAAATGGTATTCAAAATTAGATTTCTTCTTCTTTCCTGGGATGGTTTGAAGAGTTTGCATCATTGTGAACCTGATGAGTGAGGTTGGATAATGTAATGTGAGGTTTGAGCTTCCTCCTCTTTCTTGCTGTCTTTATGGGTTTTGACTCTCTTCTCAAATTATATGATAGATGGTAAGAAAAAAAAATCATTTGTTTCAATTTATTAGGTGATCAACTATTTCCTATTGCTAGTTGATACCAGTAGATTGCCAACAGGTACAGACACTAATAGATTGCCAACAATGATAAGGATTTGGATTCACTTAAGAGTAAGGTTCACCAAAGGCATTTGTCTACTTCCCCAACCACCATAAATATAACTATTAGAATGATTAGATTAATAGTTCTAACAAGCCTTCCTCAATCTTGGTACCATCCAAATACACGAACTTTCAAGTTCCAGAATTTCCAGCCATTAGTGAGAATTCTGGGACTTGAAATCTACATATCTAAGATTTGGGGAAGGCTGGTCTAAACTATGATTTATGATAAACTATGATAACCTTTCAGATAACTATGATGCCTGAAAGAAGCATATGCCATTAAATAAAAGAAAACCAGTTCCTGAAATTGATTCCAAGTCATAAAAGTCTTTTGTGTATATTTGTATAAACTTCTATTCTATGGAACTTTTTTTCATTACATAGGACTGCAGTCATAGGTTTTAGGATATTCTCTTTGTAGGGCGTTAGAAAGTAAAATTCAGCAAATGCAGCCACTGAGAAGCCAATCAGAAGTGCTAGACTAGCTTTCTAAACAGACCTTGTTTTGTTTAAATAAGCATGAGATTAATATCAGGTTATGCAAGATCAGATGAGTATTTCGCTCCCTGAATTATCTTGCACTAGTAGGCATTTGAGAACTCATGTATATACATATATATTTTGAGCCAATGAGTTCAGTGTTGTTTTTCACTCAGTTGCTTGCTTATCTACAGTCGGTAAAAACACACTAAGATGTTTTGTATGGCTGATAAGCTGAAGTGCTTAGCCATAATTTTAGAGATGAATGTTTTAAAAATTGCATTAAGTGTTCTTCCATAGTGATGGGACTCACCATATTGAGCTGGTAATCTTTTGAATATGCAAATTGCATTTGTCACATGGATTATTTGCTAGCAGTAGTTAGATCTGTAGAAATGTTTCAAAAGATGAGAAATAGGGATCAGTTACTTCTCAGGTTTTTGTTTAGAAAAAAAAAACCAGAGGTGTGCCAAAGGGTAGATTGAAAGAAGGAAAGATAGTTTAAGTGTAAAGTTCAGTCTAATATATTTGCATTTGTCTTGTTCAGTTGCATGGTTTTTGTCTTCTTAAGTAAAAACAGAGGAGAGAAGAAACAGCCATATAAACAGTTGGGTAGAATGTGAAATATTTTTTGAATAATTACAAATAAAAGCGATGGTAGCAAATGAGAAATTTGAACATTCGTAATGATTCCAGGCATGATAGTTTGATTCTGAGTAAGTCTAACTTGGTAGTAAGAAATACTTTTTCCTGCCCCAGTTATGATGCTAACCATAAGAAGATTACAAATAAATTGCTTCATTACTTAGGGGAATCCAAGAAAAGAATTTCTCTTAAGGGACTTCCATCTGTTTCCAAATTTCAAATATTTTTGTCAAGACAACAGGTTTGTGGCATTATTCTTCTTGGGACAAATACCTTGGAATAGCAAATACGCCAAAGTATAAATGGATTCCTAATACATTTTCTCTTTCCCACAGAGGCATTTCCCACAGAGTATCTAGGATAGGATAGGATAGGATAGGATAGGATAGGATAGGATAGGATAGGATAGGATAGGATAACAGCGTTGGAAGGAACCTTGGAGGTCTTCTAGTCCAACCCCCTGCTTAGGCAGGAAACCCCATACCACTTCAGACAAATGGTTATCCAATATTTTCTTAAAAACTTTCAGTGTCGGAGCAGTCAGAACTTCTGGAGGCAAGTTGTTCCACTAATTAATTGTTCTAACTGTCAGGAAATTTAATGTTAATTTTATTTATTTATTTATTTATTTATTTATTTATTTATTTATTTATTTGCATTTATATACCGCCCTTCTCCTGAAGGACTCAGGGCGGTGTACAGCCAAAATAAAACCACACAAATAGAAAATTTAAAAACAATTTAAAACTATATTAAACAATTTGGCCCATAACTAATTAAAACCCATTTTTAGACTTCAAGAATTAAAAATTAAATTGAAAATTAAGAAGTTAAAAAGAGTTAGGCCAGCCCGGCTTGTTGGAATAGAAGAGTCTTGAGGGCATGGCGGAAGGTGCGTAGGTCCGGGATCCTCCGAATCTCTGGGGGTAATTCGTTCCAGAGGGCAGGTGCCTCCACAGAGAAGGCTGTCCCCCTGGGGGTCACCAGTCGACATTGTTTGACCAACGGCACCCGGAGAAGACCCTCTCTATGGGAGCGTACTGGCCGGTGGGAGGTTATTGGTAGCAGAAGGCGGTCTCGTAGGTATCTAGGTCCTAAGCCATAGAGTGCTCTGAAGATGTTAACCAACACCTTGAATTGCACCCGGAAGACCACCAGAAGCCAGTGCAGCTCGCGCAGGATAGGTGTTACATGGGAGCGCCACGTTGCCCCCACAATCACCCGCGTGGCCGCATTCTGGACCAGTTGGAGCCTCCAGGTACTCTTCAAGGGGAGCCCCATGTAGAGAGTGTTACAGTAGACCAGGCGGGAAGTGACGAGGGCATGAGTGACCATGTGCAAGGAGTCCCGATCCAGAAAGGGACACAACTGGTGAATCAGGCGAACCTGATAAAAAGCTCCCCTGGTCACAGACGTCAAATGTTCTTCTAAAGACAGACATGCATCCAAGAGGACACCCAAGTTGTGAACCCTCTCCGTGGGGGCCAAAGACTCACCCCCAATAGTCAGCGATGGCATCAGCTGACTATATTGGGACACCAGAAGCTACAGCCACTTGGTCTTGGAAGGGTTGAGTGTGAGCCTGTTCCTCCCCATCAAATCCGCACGGCTTCCAGGCACCAGGACATCACATCAAGGGCATCATTGGGGTGGTCCAGGGTGGAGAGGTACAGCTG
>JANHZT010003801.1:98504-108651 GCA_032468215.1 Stegonotus admiraltiensis
TCGTAAGTCGGGGACTTCGTCGTAAGTCGAGGACTTCGTCGTAGGTCGAGGACTTGTCGTAAGTTGAGGACTTAACATTGACTAGCCCTTTCTTCTTCTCTACTAGCCACAGAATATAGATAGAAAATTGCCATCAAAGTCTGAGCTTTCCAGGCGACCATTGTGGGTGATTATTACCATTTCCATTTTAGCACCATACCATAATAGAACATAAGTCTCTATTTAAGGGACTCTATTCCTTTTGGAGGGGAGGAAGAGAAAAGGAGATTACGATAATTTGAAAAGGACATTTGCACAGGGAAAGATAATTATGAAGGTGGGGGGAACCCAGGAGATAGGAATCTACTCTCCAATTCCAGGATTGATCCTCAGGAGGTATAATCTGGTGATGGATGTAAGGAGTGATTAAAACTTAATGCCATACTGGAAGGCAGTCTTTGTGGCTTTTATGAGAAAGAAATGCAGAATGGGGCAGTCAAACAAAGTTTTAAGAGACCAATGGAACACAAAGTCCAGACCTTCAATAAATCTAGATTTAGTAGCTGTGAACATATAAGCAGAACAATTTCCTTGGTTTTTACAACTTAGATAAATAATTTATTGGAATAATCCCTTTCCCTTCCCAAATCATGTAAAAGTGCTACAAAATATATTTGTCATAAAAGAGTTGTGCTTTTATCAACAAGTTGCAAACTTGTGCCTCTGCTTTTGTTTGCATGGAGCACATATGACAGCTTGAAGATTTCAAAGAGTGTCCTCCTTTCCACCTTCTTTTTCCTTCCTATTTTTCTAGTGTGTCGGAAATCAAGAGCAACATTTTAATTGTAGGAATTGGCTTTCATTTTTTATCACATGTGGAAACTTCATGGATTGCTAACTTCGCGATCAACAGTCTTGTCTCCATACAAATGATGTCCTGCCTACAAATGTTTCTAGTGGGTATTAATTAAAGTTTGAAACTCAGTAGGCACACTTCAGGGCACTTAATGAAAACAACATTTTAGCAAAGTTGGCAGAGGATGAAATCAGTTCACACAGCACACATAGTTTTACATATGAGTTGTTGACCAGCTTTGCCAGAATGTCAGAACCTTCTCGGAGCTCGGAGCTTTAAACCTTGCAATTTATGACCTCCTAGCTACTGGCTACCCCTCTAAAACAGGAGTGGGCTTGTCTTGTCCTATCTTGATTAACAACGCTCTCTATCATTCCCTGCTATTTTTTGAGGAGTTGATGCAAATGAATAATTTGATGAATAGTTGATGCAAATGACACATCATTATCCTCCAGAGTGAGATCAGCTCCAATACTTCCACAAGAGCTTAAAGACCTGGCTCTGCCTGTTGGCTTGGGGCTCCAATGGGACACCTTCACATTGGGAGTAATTGACAGACTAATAATAGATCCCACCTCCCCCTGCCCTCCCACTCCTGCTCATCCTATTCCCTCCCTCCCCAGCTTTTTGTTAGGGTTGTATATTTAACTTTTTATTACTTAATTCCTATTGTGTATAGATTTTGTAAAATTTTATTTTAAAAAAATATTGTTTTAAACTGCCCAGAGTTATCTTGGGGTAAGATGGACAGTCAATAAGTTTAATAAACAAATAAAATAAAATGTCCCACAAACTTTGATTCAAACTGACAAATTCACCACCAGTCAATTGCAGAGGCATCTTTACTTGGAACAGCTTACATTCTGTGATGATATCTGTAACACCATCAAACATCCACATCTTCCTATCCCAGGTCCTTGGGAAGGAATCGATAGGCAGACAAAAATGCCAAATCCAGTCTGCACATCTGGCTGGCTGTGTGATGGACCATATTTCTTTATCTGTGGAATAAGAGATAAGTCAAAGAAGTGGTTGGTCTGCTTGATGGTGATATTCAGAAGTTACAATAAGTCAAAAGGGAGAAAGCTGAACTGCTTAATTTCTAATTTGCATTTTTTACTCCAAAAAAGAAAATGGCCCTACCAGTCAGAATCCATACTGTAAAGGGCAGAAAGGAAATGCAGGTCAATGAATGAATTCAAAGGACCAGTTGGATTACACCCCAAGTGCCAAAGGAATTCATAGGTGTGATCCCAGAACTACTGATTAAATTTTGAGAATTTAATCTGGGAACACATGGGAACAAGACTGCAGATGAGGTAACAGTGTTCCATTCTTTGAAAAAGGGAAAAATTGGACCCAGGATACTGCAGACTAATCAGCTTTATATCAGTATCTGGGAAAACCTTAGAAAAAATAATCAAACAGTGAGTGTGAAAGCACTTAAAAAGGAATAAGGTGATTACTAGAGGCCAGCATGTGCTTGTTTTAAAAAAACCATGCCAGACAAACACTATTGCTTTTTTAAAACAATAAACTAATTAGATTATAGAACCAAGGGAATGTTGAGGATGTAGTATAGTTAGACTTCAGTAAGGCAATTGATAAAGCTGATTATAGCCTCCTCCTTGATAAAATGGATCAATGCAGAATAGAAGTTCCTATGACCAGATGAATTAACAGTTGGCTAAACAAATACATATGACACATGGCCCTTAATGGATCTATATCTACGCTGATAAAGATATGCAGTGAGGTAATCCAGAGTTCTTTCCTATGCCCAATGTTCTAACATTTTCACATACATCATAGGCAACGACAGAGAGGATGGTCCCCAGATTTGCATCTGATACAATACTGGGAAAAATTGTTTACACGTCAGAAGACAGGCACAAGGTTAAAAAAAATATTGATAGGTGTGAACTTTGGGTAATAAGCAACAATATGCAATTCAGTCATGAGAAATGAAAGATAGCTAGGAAAAACCAGAAATGCACACAAAAAATAGGCAGCACCCAGGTTGACAATGGTGCTTGTGAGAAGTATCTAGGCCAGCAGTCCCCAACCTTTCTGGTTTGGCAGCCCAGCGGGTTGGGGAAAGGGAATGGTTTTGTGTGAACAGTAGGTACGTGTCCATGCAGATCCATTTGTGGTGAAGATGGTGAAAGGCTTGGTAAAACCTATGAAGAACAGTTAAAGTCATTTGTTTTGTGAAACAGGCAGCTATAAAGGCAGGCAGGCAGGCAGGTAGGTAGTTAGGTCCTGGTCTATGTTTAGCCTAAACAAGATAAAGCTAGGGGGAGATGCAATACTGTCACAGAGAATAGGGTGCCTAAAGGTAGAACCAATGAGTTGAAATTTTTACAGAAAGAGATTCCTACTTTAAATTAGGTCAAACAGTCTGCCTCCTGCTCAGTCACTAGAAGTTTTGAAGCAAATGTTGGAGAGCCATTTGTCTAGAATAGTAATAGGATTTCTGGTCTGGGGCAGGGAGTTAGACTAGCACTGTGATGGCGAACCTATGGCACGGGTGCCACAAGTGGCACCCGGAGCCATATTGGTGGGCACGCGAGTGCTGCCCTAGCTCAGCTCCAGCACGCATGTGTGCAGCAGCCAACTGATTTTCAGGCCTTCTGGTCCCACTGGAAGTCAGGAAACTGGCTGTTTCCGGCCTCCGGAAGGCCTCCAGGGGGATGGGGAAGGCTGTTTTTGCCCTCCCCAGGCTCCTAGAAAGTCTCTGGAGCCTGGGGAGGGGGGAAAACGGGCCTACAGGGCCCACCATGCCATTGTGTGCCAAAAGCAGGGGGTCATGTGCGCATGTGTGGGAGGGCGTGGCGCATTGAATTATGGATGTGGGCACAGGCACCTGCAACCTCCCCACGCTCCCCCCACTTTTGGCACATGACGGCAAAAAGGTTAGCCATCACTGTTCTAGACTGTGCCTATGAATGATGGTTGTTCAGAATCAAGTTTTGACAAATGCCTACCCCTTGGTCAATCCTTGCCTCTTCCTCTTCCCCAATTCCTAGACCATGTTAAGTGACTGATGGATGATACGATGGGATCCTCTAATTCTGAAGCTAACATCGATAACCTAGTAGACTCTTAGCCTGTAGTTCAGGAGGCAATTGTCTGTCAGCCACCTGAGAGTGTCAAACACAACAGGGATGGCTGCTAATTCAAACAGCAAAAATTATAGGATGGCAGCAAAAGAGGAGTGAGCAGCAGCCATCAGTACAGCTCCTCATATTAGGCAAAGCCAGTAATTCTGGGCAGTGGTGGATTTCAAAAATTGTTACTACCAGTTCTGTGGATGTGGCATGGCTTGGTGGGTGTGGCTTGGTGGGTGTGGCAGAGGAAGGATACTGTAAAATCTCCATCCCCACCCCACTCCAGGGGAAGGATACTATAAAATCTCCATTCCCACCCCTCTCCTGGGGAAGGTTACTGCAAAATCCCCATTTCCTGGAACTTGGGAGGCAGAGAATAGATGGGGGCAGGGCCAGTCAGAATTTTTATTACTGATTCTCCAAACTACTCAAAATTTCCACTACCGGTCCTCCAAAACTGGTCAGAACCTGCTGAAACCCACCTCTGATTCTGGATCTTGTCTTAGCACGCTCTTAGCATATTCCAGATTGCCCCTTCTTGAAAACAACTTTTCACTATGGACTTCTGTTTCCTTATTTTTGGTTTTTTCTATTCATTTTCTATTCATTTTCCTGCAAATGGATTCTTATGACCCATGGATTGGCTATTTTTTCTTAGCTCTATACTATTAGATTGAAATGGATCTCTTCTTCATGGCTGAATTTAAGCCCCAGCTATGAGTTACAGGCAACAGCTTCTTTCTCTGCAGATGTTTACAGGTAATTTACAGCTCCTCAGCTCTAACATTATCTGCTTATTTATGGTCAGGTTAATCAACATATTGGAAAGATGCTAATTGACTCCTGTTTGTTTGCCACACCATCTAGTGTAGGATGGCTGGTGACATTTGCTGGGAGGGAAGAAAAACAGCTGGGGAAATCTACTAATTTTTGTTCTTAACATGCCCAGTAAATAAAGAACAAATATACTAGGATAGGGATTGCCAGTGGGGACAGCCAACTTCATCTTGTTATAACTTTTTAAAATTGGGTCAAAAACTGGTACACAGTAGTTAAACTGAGTTACAAATAAAAATACAACACCAAGGCATTTCTTTCCACCTTATAAGCAACAGTTAATCTGAAAAGTACTTGAAAACAAAAATATAATCGCCACTTTTTTTGGGCTACAAACTACACAGTATTGGGTAGTATCCCCATTCAACATGCTGTTTGGGCATTATAGTGGGACACTAAATTATGGCCCATCAACTGAGTTTTTTGAAAAGATATGTGTCAGCCTCTATGTACTTGCTTGCTGTCGGCTACCATAGTAACAGGGACGGGGCGGATATATAGGTGTTTGGGAGGAGGAAGTGAGCTGGTGAAGATGTCTTGTGAAAGGGAACAAAAGGGGAGAATTTTCTCTTCATCTTCGGTGCAGCTGAATAGAGTTGCTGATAGTCCGTCAAGGTAAACTTTTCTGGCATACCAGAGGGATGGGACCATCTGAAGATGCACCTCACATAATGCCTTGGGGGGCTAGGGATTGGACATTCAGCCAGGGTCCTTGGCGGGAGGGATTTGGAAATACTTCCAATATGTAATTTTCATGCCTATTGCCTCAGATCTTGCTTTCCTTTTGTTGCATTCAGTTCATTCTCAGTAAAAGTACCTTTCTCTACAAACATGGAGTTGAGGTTTTCCTTTCTTGAGTTTTGAATGGAGGCAAGCCTGACAATATGTTACAAAAGACATATTCAGCAAACAGACTGAAGCATGACGTGTTTTTCCACCCCCCCAAAAAAAGTAAAATTCTGAGTAACGCACATGAGATATCTGCTATAGGGAGATGGGAGCTAACAGATGGTTACAATGTTCAGAGCCAGCAAATTCTGAATTGATGGTAGGGACCAAATACTGAACTGAATATGAGGGTAGATACAGGCAGAAGGAGGAATGTGAATAAAGACAAACAGCTCTTCATCCCTGAAGAACTATAAAGAGGGAGATCTGCAGAAGAATATGGCTGAGCTAGGAGCAGGATTATGCCCAAGCCTGTCACCTGTTCTATTAGTGGGTAGGAATGACATGTAAACAAAGACTCAGGAAGACCACAAATATCTTGACAGCAATGATGAAAACCCTGCCATCCTCAATTCTGTTGAAGTATATGTGAAATGGAAAGCCTTCATTACGTGTATCACACAATCATAACATATGAATAAGTTAGCAGAAGAAGCTTATTGTCATCAGCCTTCCTCATGGGGAAGTCATATTTACTTACAGTAATGGTTTCATTATGGAATCTGAGTTATCTTGTATGTGTGCTGTCAGAGTTAATAGCAGTCATTTGTTATGCCTTTGGTACCATAGGGAGAAAGAAAGGAAATGTAGATTTTCCATCTTTAAATAAATAAACACATTTTCTTTCAGCTGCACAGAATCTATGGCACAACCAGTGGCAGTTTCCTCTTGTTTCCTCCCACCAAAGTAAGACACCTGGCAGCCATTTAAAACCATACTAGATGACTGAAATTTATTAACTAACAAGGTCAATATATGGGAAAATAAAAAGTGATGCTGAAACTACAATCACCTACAATCACTAGAATTCATGAGTTCTACAATAGATCTACAAGGGAGCTTCAACATCTCCAAGAGCATTCTAGAGCAACAGCCCAAGACCACAGATCCCAAACTTGTAGAATTAGCAGCTGAGGACTCTAAAGAATAACCGTTGTACTGTACGTACATGTAAGAATGTAAAATGATCCTGATCATTTGGCTTTCATTTGGTTTACATTTAGATAGAAATTAATCCATTTTGCAGTTGATCAATATCTAGTCAGGACATAATTTTCCTTTATTCCTAAATTCTTTATTTAAAAAATCTATTGGAGTTTGCCCCAAACCATACTCACAAATGCAACTATTGTGGAGCTGTATACATTAAATGACTTGCAGAGCTTATTTCGGTTCAGAAGAAATATATACTATATTTATATGTGAAAGAAATATGATCTTTTAGGCAGAAATGGACAGAAATGAACAACCATTAGAAGGCTGGGGATTTAATTTAATTTAAACATTTTTGGAAATCCATGGACCATAATGGGTCACTAGACAAAGATGGAATCCTCTGGGTTTTTTTGAGGGGCACGGGAGAAGCTTTTTAAAAAGTTTATTGTATGAGTTTCCTGTCTCTGTTACTGATTTTCAGCAATAGTGATCAGAGGCAGTCTATAGGTCTACAAAGCATAACTGACTAGGGAATTCTGGGAGTTGAAGTCCACACATCTTAATGTTGTCAAGGTTGAGAAATACTGTTCTAGATAGTCTAGATCCTTGAACAAAGAACTGGTAAATAATATCCCTGAAAGCCAAGTGAAAAATGGCTGATTCCACCCGAATGGAAATTTCAACGATGCTCTGTATCTTCAGAATGTGAGGCCATCTCAGAAACATATTCAGCAACCAGAAATGACTGTGAAAAACTCTTAAAGGAATCCCACGTTTGCATACTAATTAAGCCCAAACAAAAAGATAAAAAGAAACTTCTACTTACACATAAAGCACACTTTTCTGGTCTCCAACCTGGCCTCCATCTCCCACAGTTAATGTATCATATCCTCTCTCCAAGTCAAATTCTTCAAAATTAAGTTTGATTACCTATCAAAGACAGAAAGCATTAGGGTGGTTGATTCAATTGTTAAGGCAAAATCAGTTCATGCAACAGACACCATAAATAGGCAACATTCTTTTATAATGGCAAGATTTTTAGTCCTGACTGGAAGATTCTCAGGTTCATATCTCTCCAAATCACAACAATAATGTAATAGACCTTTAGCAAACTACATTGGATGGTATGACTCAGTGCATAAAAACTGTTCTAAAATTGAACATGTGAGAAAATGTGTTGTGTAAGTGCTTAGAAAAGGTCACACCAGGGACCAACTCAAATGAACCTCCCAATATATAGATGCCATACCAGAGGTGGGTTTCAGCAGGTTCTGACCAGTTTCTGGAGAACCATTAGTGGAAATTTTGAGTAGTTCGGAGAACCGGTAGTAAAAATTCTGACTGGCCCCGCCCCCATCTATTCTCTGCCTCCCAAGTCCCAGATGATCGGGAGGAAATGGGGATTTTGCAGTAACCTTCCCCTAGATTGGGGTGGGAATGGATATTTTACAGTATCCTTCCCCTGCCATGCCCACCAAGGCTCACCCACAGAACTGGTAGTAAATTTTTTTGAAACCCACCACTGTGCCATACCTGGAATCTAAATCACATTGTTTTCATAGATTTCAGCTGACTCAATATGTACAATGATTTAGAGTAAGGATGAAGAATTTCTGATCCACTAAGGTTTCCTACCAAGCCCATAGAGTAGCAACTGAAGCTTTGTTCCACCAGTCCTTCATTGTAGAAACATACTATCAACAAGAGTTTGCTGAAAGATTCCAGTGTCTGGAAACTAATAAATGAAGGCGATTTCAGATGAGAATAGCTTCAATTATCATTTGCTTTGTCCAGCCCATCTATTTTATAGAAAGAGAATCTGCACAGTAACAGTAACAGAGCTGGAAGGGACCTTGGCTTGGAGGTCACCTAGTCCAACTCCCTGCTCACGCAGGAGACCTATACTAGGGATTCAAACCACCGACCTTTCTGATCGAATGAAGATGCTATCATTTGCTACGTGAACAAGTGTTCGAGGTAACACCAGTCTGATCTAGGACCCATGGTTTTGATACGGTGCATGGAAATAACCGAGTAGAGTTCTCCTTAAATAATTTGATAGTGATCTCCAAATTAAATAAGGGCGGAGATGGGAAGGAAGGGTTTAGGATCAGTTACGATTATTCATTCATGTTTTGATTCAGTTATTATGCTGAGATTGTAATGGACTCTTTTTCCTATTGAAATAGCAACCAGAGCCTTTTCTTTAACCATTATGATGCTGGTAGAAATGACATAATCCAGGATTGGCAAGGTTTTTTTTTTTTAATTTTTATTTTCAAAACTGAGTTCTGCATTTCCATGAGGTTTTCTGGATTTTTATGTTTGTCAATGAGCAGTTGAGATTGAAATGGTGGCTAAACAGTAGCAAGAATTGAATGCATTTTCTTGGGACTTCTACATTTCATTTCTTTCTTTTTGATACCCTCCTGTTTCTGACAGCCTTTTCTTTCTTCCACCTGTAGACCGTTGGGCAGATCACTTTTGTCAAAGTTGATATTTTGCAGGCTGTTTCTAAAACTGGGCTGCGAGTTGCATTAAATTAAATCCCAGGTATAATTTAAAATACATATTGTTCCCCTGTTTTATAGTTCATCGCTCAGTTAATTGTTATGAATGTGCATGCGACTGAAACATCAAATTAACCTTGGTGTCACGGTGATGTTCTCCCTAAAGGTGCCATAAAGAAATGTTGACTTTGTTAACAAATCAATGTGTTAACTAAACAATTCTATCTTTATATTGAAAGAGACATTTTCTAAAATGGAAGTAAGTAAATGTTGATTTAGAAACCCTGGAAGAATTCTCTTATGGGCTGAAAAAGAAGAAGATGACGAATGGAGATGACAAATATTCATAGCCAATTTCATAACAGTCCTACCACAATTGAATAAGCTTGTTCTGTTGATACACTTTTAATCTGCATAGTCATGTTGAACCGTGACAGTTCTGATCTAATGTTTGAATTGGAAATTGAATAGGCAGTGGTACATTTTTTTTTATAATTGAAAAGGCTGGATGAACTTAAGACAGCCTTAGAATTAAGTTACAAACATACACATTTCCATATTAAATTACTAGGCATGGTTAAAGATGCTATGAAATAAAACCCTACTATTTTGAATAAAAAACAAATGATGTTGATAAAAAAAGACAGCCAATCCCTGATTTTACTTTTTCATTGCTTTATATGAAAATATTTTATTGGCCTAGGGGACCAAAAAGCAGACTGTGGAAAAGCAAAATATCAAGACATAAATGAACATTTCCCTAATCCTGAATGAATTGGTTCTGATTGTTTTCAGAGGCTGTGCTTACACAGGGGACAAAGAAGCAGAAATTAAATTTAAGTGAGGGATAGAAGAAGAGGGATGAAGAGGGATGTTAAAAACATTTGTTCAAGTTCTGCAACCCAACAAGACAGACACAGACTTCAGAAGATAATTAGAACTGCAGAAAAAAACAATGGCTACCAACCTGC
>JANHZT010003803.1:38575-49851 GCA_032468215.1 Stegonotus admiraltiensis
TTACACCAAATCCTGCAGTCTCTTACCATTTCAAGGGGAGCCCCATGTAGAGAGTGTTACAGTAGTCCAGGCGGGAAGTGACGAGGGTGTGAGTGACCGTGCTCAAGGAGTCCGGATCCAAAAAGGGACGCAACTGGCGAATCAGGCAAGCCTGATAAAAAGCCCCCCTGGTCACGGCCGTCAAATGGTCTTCTAAAGACAGCTGTGCATCCAGGAGGATGCCCAAGTTGCGAACCCTCTCCGTGGGGGCCAAAGACTCACTCCCAATAGCCAGGGATGGCGTCAGCTGACTATATCAGGACACCAGAAGCCACAGCCACTCGGTCTTGGATGGGTTGAGTCTGAGCTCTATATAGAATGGACTCTTGCTTGACATTGAGGTATCTCCAGAACCATTTCTTCCACAACGTTTTGACCTGCTTGATCTACCGCCCTGAAGAAATCTTAATTCTACTCCTTCTTTCCAAGAAATTAGGAAGAAGGGGCCTTCAAAATGTTTTTTTTAGCAGTGTTGATTCTATGGACTTCCCTGCCCCCTGAAATCCAATCAGCTTCAGGAGATTATTAAAAACAGAAGTGTTTCAGAGGATCTTTCTGCTATAAATATCGCCAATTTTATTGGATAATTTATAATTTTATGCATGCTTAAATGGTTAGTTTGGTTTTTAAAAATTATTTGTGGAGTGAATGTTTTACTGCTCAGACTGTAACTCACCAAGTGCCTCTCAACTGCTGCAGTTATAAAAATCAGTCTCTCTTGGTAGGCCAAATCGACCATGCCACATAGAAATGGCTTTTTTTTTGCATCAAGGCACCTGGTTTGATCCATATATGGGATATAAAAAAACTAATTTTAATTAATTTAATTAATTAATTTAATTAACTAATTTTCCTCAAATTTTCATTCTTGTGAAATTCTTTTTTAAATTTATATTTATTAGGATTTTTTCATAGATAAATTGAAAGAAAGAAACAGAATGAGGAAGGAAGGAAGGAAGGAAGGAAGGAAGGAAGGAAGGAAGGAAGGAAGGAAGGAAGGAAGGAAGGGACTAAAATCAAGAAACATAATTACTTCCAACCTTATTTTCCAAATGCGGTTTTATATTTCCTCTCCCTCCTAAATATTTAATATGTTATATAACTTATAAATATATAAGTTCCTTCTGCTCCTCATTTAATCTATTTTAATCTTCAAACCCATAAACCATCATTTCATTTCTTTCTTCTTTTAGCAGAAAGTTCATATAAAGTTTCCAGTCTTTTCCAGTCTTTTAAAAAAGTGTTATTGTTTGCCATTAGGTTAATTTGCCATTTCTGCAAGTTCTGACATTTTCATAGCCCTCCACTGTGTGGATTTGAGTATTTGTGTGCAGTTATCATATATAAGATCAGTCTGCCATGAGTTTTTCTAAATTCATTGTCCATATGTCCCAATAAAAAGAGTTCTGGTTTCTTTGAAATATTAACCTTTAAAATCATTTGCATTATTATGTGATTTTGTATCCAAAATTTCTTGACTTTCTCACAAGTCCATATGTACACTGAGAGCTTCTGCACCGGAGACAAATTCCTTGTGTGTCTAATCACAATAAAGTACCATATTTTTCGGACTATAAGACACACCTAGATTTAGAGAAGGAAAACAAGAAAAAATAATAATTTTTGGCCTCCGCGCATCATGTTTTCGCCCTCCCCGGATCCCAGAAGCACTTTGCAGGCCAAAAAACTCTTTTTGCCAAAAATGGGTGCGTTTTTGGCCTACAGAGTGCTTCTGGGGCCTAGGGGGCCAGGGCAAAAATGTGATGTGTGAAGGGTTCAGGAGGCCAAAAACAAGCATTTTTTTGTGAAAACGGGCCCATTTTTGGTGAAAACAGGATGTGCAGAGCACTGCAGAGTGCTTTGGGGGGCGGGGAGGGCAAAAATATGACATGTGAAGGGTTCAGGAGGCCAAAAACAGGCCCATATTCAGTCTATAAGATGCACCAAAATTTTCACCCACTTATACTCTGAAAAATACGGTATTCTAATTCTGTTCTAATTCTAATTCATGATAAAATATCATCTGTTTACATTCCTTGTGAAATCCCAGTCTGTTTTTTTTACTGTATCTCATTCTCACAACGCTTTAAAATGACTCTTGTCATTTTTTTACCTTTCCTTGTAGCTAGACATGGTAGAGATGCTACAGTAACACTTCATACTACTACTTTCCTACAGGTCTAGATCTATAAAAACCCAGTAGGAGGAATTTTGTCATAAAAAACTGCCATTGGAGGGAGACTGAATTGTGGGGAAAGAAGTTTGCAGAGTTGACTGTAGAATGACTGTAGAGTGAAACTAGGATCTTCATATGTTTTACTTTTCCCTGGAACACTATATTCCATTTAAAACAATTTATGGAATATATTCTTTATTTTCAACATCAACAGCTCTTCCATAAAACTGAGTGAGAATATCAGGAAGCAGAGTAGTACGGAAGCAATATTTTACCTGAGTTTAATATATTCATGTAACTAATATATTCATTGATTATCTTAATATGGATTTCTATAAATTACTTTTTAGCCAAGAAGTGATATTTTACTTTACATAGCAGTAACAGAAGACCCAGGAGCTAGAGAAACAGTGAAAATGACTTGTTACAACTTTGAGGGTTCTCCTACCTACACAATGGTTGTTCTGCCACTCTTAGACTGGCTCTCCATCTTCATGATCACATAAGATCATCTTCCATGAGCAAAATAGCTGAGTAAATCACAACTCTGCAGCAGCATAAACATTTTGTTTTGCAGAATAAAGGTTGGAATTTCAGAACAATTTCTCATTGTTGGGGACTTTTGCCTTATCTTACTTAATGTTAGCTCCATTGAATGGTAAGTAACACACAAAAGAAAATGATTTAGCAGTGATTCCCGAGCTCTACTTCACCACAAACCCCCTTTAAATACCTTTTCTGGCCATGAGCCATGACCATGGGCCCACTAAGACTTAAGTCAAGGTTTAAATCATAACATTTCTTCAAGTCTTTGGGGACCCCCAGTGATGACATTATGGCCCCTCAGAAGTCTGTGGACCAGAGGTTGAGAACCACTGATGTAGAAAATGAGGATTAAGGTGCTAAGGATGAAAAGATTGTATGGGAAACAAGAATAGTGTTTTTCATTTCACATTCATTATGCGATGCTAAAGAGACATGGTGGCTCAGTGGTTAAAATACTGAGCTTGTTGATCAGAAAGGTTGACAGTTCAGCGGTTCGAATCCCTAGTGCCGTGTAATGGGGTGAGCTCCTGTTACTTGTCCCAGCTTCTGCCAGCCTAGCAGTTCAAAAGCATGTAAAAAATGCAAGTAGAAAAAATCGAGACCACCTTTGGTGGGGAGGTAACAGTGTTCTGTGAACCTTTGGCGTTTAGTCATGCCGGCCACATGACCACAGTGAAGCCTTCGGACAGCGCTGGCTCTTCGGCTTTGAAACAGAGATGAGCACCGCCCCCTAGAGTTTGGAACGACTAGCACATATGTGTGAGGGGAACCTTTACCTTTTCACGTCTCTTGAAAAGGGAGGAATGCTTTCCCCAAAGCTGAGTCAAAGTCAGGTTTGTTCGGTGACACAGCAGCGAGAGTAATGTTCAATAAAACAAATGTGTTCCTTTGTTCAGTTTGTCAGAGTAACCTTAAGGGACCACAAAGGCTATCAACAATGCAATTTCCTCCCTGTGCCAAGAAAGCAATTCCTTCAACTACACCACCACATTTTTCACGAGAGAACTCAAGTATTGACTAGTCATCTTAGCATTGCTAGCCATTTAGAACTGGTGAAATCCATTTAGGGAAGATCGATTTATTCTAAGAATCGGGAGTATTTCACGTCCTTCTGTCATAACAAAAATGAGAGGTAGTCAAAGGAGCCGCATTCAGGAGATTGGAAGTTCTGGCTTTGAAGCATGGTAAATGGCTTCACCTTTGTTTTCCCATCACAATGCTTTGCAGGAGGAATGTCAGAGTGATATATTGCCAGGCTGCTCCAATGTTCTGGCCTTGTTGGTTTCTCTCCCAGGATTAGAAACTGAAGGGAAAGACAAAAAAAAAGCAGCTTGAGAGTCTCTGTTACCTGAAAGAGTGTAGTACAGGGCTTTTTGCTTAAGAAAATTCTAGATATGTAAATCTCACTCTTTTATAAACATTGCCTTCCTCTTCCCCCCACAGAAGCAGAGTCAAAGGCAGGAAAGCAATTCACTGTCCCCTTGAGATATCTTCCATTTGACACCCCTCTATTTTAAATATATATTTTGTTTGCATTCCTTTTCTCTGCAAGCTGTAAAAGCAAATGCTGTCTGTTTATGTAAAATGGGGTGCACAATTTTATAGAAAACTGTTTCAGCTTCATGAAATACATGAAGAGGTAAACAAATAGTGTTTACATTGAACACTAAAACATTAAAATGTGAAACCATTGCTTTTTTTTTTCCTGTCAGAAGTTAAATTTGTGTAGGCGGGATATAGATTCAGGTACAAATGTAGTGATACATAAATTACTAATTGCTGAATTTCCAGGGCAGCATACAAGGATTAAAACAAAATGAAACAAAATGAACTAATACATAGTCAAAAGCAAGCGTAATATATGAAAAACACTGAGCTATACTATAAATATTCTTGGCAAATTTCTGGAAAAGAAAGGGGTTTTTTTTTGTCTTCAAATATATTCAGAATCTTATCTTAGTTTATTACCATAAAATACATTAGAAACCAGTAGGAAAGATTCATGCTTAAAATAAAAGTGTGTGTGTGTGTGTGTTAATATAAGTCAAGGAAAGCACAATGACTATGGCTTCTGCAATTTTTCCCAGGATTATGCCAGCATTGCCATAAGAGAACTATGTATGTTCTTCTAAAAATAATATGACAAAGTAGCTACAATGGTGCAGTGGAAGATTTGCAAGAAATACAATTTGCCTGCAAGCAAGAACTGGTAGGACCACAAAATAGGAAAAGTAATAGAAAATGAAGTAACTAAAGTGCTCTAGAGCTTTAGAAGTCAAACAGACAAGCAACCGCCACTAACACCCCAGACTTAACAAATGTTAAGAATTAATACAAAACACAAAAAAGTCTGGGTAGAGGATGTGGCAGTACCTGGAGATGACAGGATGAAGAAAAAGAACAACCTGCAAATAGAATAAGTGTGGCAGAAGAAAACAAAGGTAGTACCAATAGTAAAAGGCACCTTGAGTGCAATCCCAAAATATCTGAAGCACCCCTTGAACACCACTGATATTGATAAAATTCCTATCAGTCAACTGCAAAAGGCAGCTTTACTCAGAATAGCTTATGTCCTTTGGCAATACTTCTAACACCATCAAACATCAACATCTGCTTATCCCAGATTCCTTGGAAGGACTCAATGGGTGGATAAAAGTGCCAAATCCAGTCTAAACATCTGACTGACTGTGATGAACCATAATAGTAAGAATGTATTTAATTTATAGAGACTTTGATTTATAAAATGTTAAAAACATTTAAGAACAAGGAAACAGCAAAAAAACAAAAAGGAATAAAGATAACAAAAATGATGAAACCGACACAAATAAAGATAAGGGGAAATGGCTTCAATCACTTTCAGTCTGGATGAAGGATAATGAAATATAGTATCCCTCTTGCTCTCCCTATATGTATGTGTGTGTATGTGTTTTTGTTTGTTTGTATACCAGGGGTGAAATCCAGCAGGTTCTGACAGGTTCTGGAGAACCGGTAGCAGAAATTTTGAGTAGTTCAGAGAACCGGCAAATACCACCTCTGGCTGGCCCCAGAGTTGGGTGGGAATGGAGATTTTGCAATATCCTCCCCCCAGGAGTGGAGAGGGAATGGGGATTTTACAATATTCTTCTCCCTGGAGTGGGGTGGGAATGGAGATTTTGCAATATCCTTCCCCTCCCACGGCCACCAAACCACGCCCACTAAGCCACACCATGCCCACAGAACTGGTAGTAAAAAAAATTAGATTTCACCACTGGTGCGTACGTGTGCATTTTTCCCTAATCAGAACTTACGTGTTATCTGTGCATGTAAGTAGGTTGAATCATACACATATACAAACATATGCATACATATACACTACATGTGTTGCCAACCTGTGAGAGGCTCCTCTGGATTGGAGCTGTTTGTGCTTGTTTGTACATGGATACAGTGAAACAAAAGGGGCTTGCAGATAATACCTGCTGTCAGTTTTCCAAGTGATGAAACCCATTCAAAAAAGAAATAGGCAAAGACCATCTTCCAAAACAAATTCCTTTTATTTAGGTAGTCATCAAATTGGCAAAGTCTGTTGTAATTAATTCCAGATCCGACCCTATATTACACCACATAATATTGCAAGCTATAAACATCCCTCAAAAGTCACATTCTCCAATAAACACTCAATCTACATTTCTCAGTGTCTTCAAACTCCACCTTCCATTCTCACCAGGAGCAGCCTCTGTTCCCACAGGAAAGAAAGTCACCTAGCCAAAACAATCCTCACTATCGACTTGCTCCTTCCTTCCACCTTAAGAATGTGGCAAGCCTATGTAAGGAACCCTTACATAGGAAAGAGAAAGAAAAGGAATAAATGAGTATACCAAGAGAGCTAATAAAATGGCTACACATATGTCAAATTCGGGCTCAACACCTACCTGGTCATATAACCCAGAAGATGAGGCTTAGAATGGAGGAATCAGCACAATTGCTTCTCCCAAGGGAATGCTCTAGGAAGGTTTTACACAATTTAATCCCATTTTCTTTGACTCCCGGAGAGTTACCCTGCTGATGAAAAAGACAACTTGTAAGCCCATCGATATAATTTCTTTCCAAAATTGCATTGGATTGAAAAGAATGAAAAGCCATGGCAACTATTTACAAGTCTAGCCACACTAAATTTGGAAATGCGCACTGGAAGACACATTCAATTTCTCTGTCATTGGGAGCAATATATTCTGGGTACATTTTGTAGGTGTACCTTGTGATTCCCATCTGCATTTGAACCATGCCACATCCAACACCGACATTTCCTACTCTTTACTATAACATTTGGACTCATCAGCTGAACATAGCTTTGCGTGTCTGTATTTTAAATAGCCAAAGGGCAACTCATGTTGTGATCGCTATTTAATCTTAATTTCCTTAAAACAGTTGAAAAACAAAACAGAAACAAAGCAACCAAAACAGAAAGTCCCTAAACTGTCTGCCAAATAGCAAGACAATGAGCAAGGGGAAGACAAAGTTTAAACATTGATATTTCTTGGTAGAAATACCATTTAGAATGAGGTCAGAAATGAGGTTCTTTTAAATGCTACCAAAAACTCATAGATTCAATCCCTTGAAAGATCTGCAGCTACTTCATGACTCAAAAATAATAATCCCCACTAAATATACATCACCAACTGTGTAGTCAAAACCTACCAACTATTAATGTGGAAATATTTCAAGTTCAAAGCGTTCCAATTTTTTAACGGCTATTTTAAAGGATCCACATTTGAGCTAGAAATGTTATTACTCAGAAGCAATAACTCCCACTAATAAGTCAGGATAGGATAACCAAAGAAAAGTAATTAGTCAAAATATAATCAAAAGGTGCAAGTGAAAAGGGGTATTTTTGAGTTAGTTTGTTTTTTAAAAGAACATGTATACATATCTAAATATGGTTAGGAACAGCAAATGGATACTATTTCTGAAATAATGCCCAGGGTATGAAAAGAGCATTCCTTTGGTGTTATATAATCTTCTGACAATGAAGAATTGTGTTTTTCAAAATCCGTATCATTAAAAAAAGAAGAAATATGTGAAGGATGCCATAGGCAAAATTGCCACCCTGAACTGTTTTCTATATTTAGGCCCCTTTTGATCTGTCAACCTGATCCAGTTGTCCTTATTTTCCATTCTTTTCTCTCCAGGTGTCAAACTATTCTTGATCAAGGACTGCTTTTGATAGATATTCCCCAGTTTCAAAATATACATACCATATATCAGGGAAGTTAAAATTCAAAGCTTCTCTTTGTGAAGTGATGTTCTGAATTGAGGTGGGAGCTCATTCTTTAAAAAAACATGCTGAAGAATCAGCCTCTATACAGAAATACGGATCTGGCAAAAACTGAAGTTTTGCAATTTTATTCTGATACACTGTTAAAATGTTTGGAAGAAAAATATTTCAGAAACTGACGCTAGAATAGTAATCTTGAATCATTTCCTGAGTTCTATTCTAGACCCATAGAAGCATTGAATGTCTGTTGGATGTTAAGGAATTTACATGTTGAAACTTTTGTCTTCACTCTATGCTGCCAAGATAACAGTTTAACAAACTGTTGGAATAACTCTTTTATTTGTAGTTATAGTCAGTGGTGGGATTCAGTCAATTCGTACCACTTTGGGAGAACCGGTTGTTAACTTTCTGAGCAGTTTGGCAAACTGGTTGTTGGAAGAAATTATTAGGGCATAGAACCGGTTGTTAAATTACTTGAATCCCACCACTGGTTATAGTGTTAAGAAGATGGAACCAACCTCTATTCCTTTAAGTATTTTGATATCTGTAAGGGAGATATTAGACACTACCAGATGTGGTTCACAATCATTCAAAAAGTGAGTTGAGTTTTCTGATCATCAAGTGATACAATCACATTTACATTTGGCCTCAGGTTTGTTCTACTGCAGTCCTGAGGCAAGCATTTTGGGCAAACTTTTCAAGTAGTGAATGAAGCCATAGAAAGGACTGTAATTTCATTCTGTTTTGTGAGAAAAATGTTTGATCATTTTGTTCCAACTCCCAGCTCTTGTATAGTTACAAGGACAGAAGATTAAGTAGAGGGACAAATTCAGAAACATCAAACTGTAGAGATATTGACCATGGTGGAGAGACAAAATATGCTAGATGTTCTTTTGAGAGGAAAATAATTTATGACTAGATGCAGTGGTGGGTTGCTACTGGTTCTCCCTGGTTCGGGCGAGCTGGTAGCGGCAATGATGAGGTGAGAGCAAACCAGTTCACTCTGACTGTCAGCTGAGCCCTCCCGCCTGCCTCTGTCCTATACCTACCTATATTTGTTCATTTTTAGCCCACCTGATAGGTGCAGCAGAGCTGATTGTCTCACCTCAGCTGTTCTGAAATGGAATGCACTTGTGCAAAGCACAAGTTCAGCGTGCATGCATGCAAAGTGCATGCACGAAGCAAACCGGTGATAACACCGGTTGAAACCCACCACTGGCTAAATGGGTTCTGAAGGTAAAGGAATGTCCATTAATGTCCAATAACTGAGCAATGCCTGATTGATATATGTTCTTGTATTTGCCAGAACTTGCAATTGGTTTTCTCAGAGTGCTAAAAAGTCACCTACAAACAAACATGCTCATCCCTAGATAGCCAGTCCAGCCAATCCATGCTTTCTTGAGTTATGAAACTGGAAGCTGGCTGTTTGAAAATGTCCATGGACTATTCTTACATATTATGGTTCAGCTCAGTTATAAAGAGACTGATAGAAATGGTTGCCTTGAGGCAACTGAGTCTACTTGTCGATAACAAACTTCTCATTTGAATCTCATTTAAGAAGGGAACCCAGATGCCACTGAGGGTTTGTGGAATTAGCAGACCCTGGTACGTCAGTGGAGATGTAGACTTTCAAAACTCTGTTGGTCTAGTCACTAATTTTGAAGGCCTAGATAGAATTTAGAAAAACGTATCTGGGATTTAGGATAGTTAATTCTTTTTCTGCAAATGACAGCTGTTCCATAAAAGGGAGGAAAAGCTTTTAATAAGCCATTTCTAATCCCACAAGTAATCTTTGGAGTGGGAATTTATATACTGCTTAGTAAATGAACCAGGTAATAAACCATAACGTAATTATTAAAAGTGTGTTAATGAGTGAACAATAACTTCATGTTGCAGGTTAAGAAAACATAATGAGATTTGTATTATGTATGTGCATAGGAGATCTGAATCTTTGACTTTGTGCTAAATATATCCCCAACACATACTGAAGAAAATCTCCATAATGCACAGGCTTTATATATTTGACCCGCAACTCAATTAAAGATATTTGGACCAGCACAGAAACCTGAGTAAAATCAATACAGTAATTAATTCAATTAAGTGCATGTTTGTAGATTTAGACTGTGAGTTCATCTTATGGTGAGTTGATCCTGAAACATCCAAATGTTCTATACATACCAATAATGTCTTCCTATAACACTGCTTTGCAACATTCTCTGATGAGGAGTTGCATCAGCTCCTTAATCAGAACAAAGAGTTATTGGGGTTTTTTTACTTAGGAAGTATATAATTGGTTAAGTGACAGTACAATGTGAAAGTTAAAAGAAGCCCTTACAGGATATCCGATGCAAGCCACAATTTCATCAAAATGAGAAAATGTGTGTCATGATGTCATAAAAGAAGCTCCACCTCTTATTTGCTTACATGCAACATCATGATATATCTGCAGAAGGGGAAGAACTTGGGTTGCATTGGTATAATACACATTTCCAAACATTTCCTCCTTTGCTCCCTCTCTCTTCTCCAAGTATTTTTTTGTTAGAGTTTCTTGCAAAATTAAATCCAGAAACATATGCAAATTACTGATTCATCAGGACTCATTAACTTCTTTTTATATACATAATAACAGATGAAGTAAATTTTACAATACCAATAGCAGAGTTCTTTCAATGTGGTAACAAGTAGAGAGATCAGTTTTCAGTTTCATTTTTCAGCAGACAGTCAAGCCCAGGCGTCTTTCATTTCAGAGCTGAGCACAGAGCTTGATACAAAGAGAGCCTCCTCTATACAGGGCAGTTAAGCTTCTGCACAGACTCAGTTGCCTAAGCCACACCCAGACTTAAGTTTCTGTTTCTAAATAAGCCTCATTGGCTGAGCCTGTTACCATGTCTCCATTCAGTCCCCACTGGCGGATCTATTCCAGTCCATGAATATTCATACTCCGACATTTTTCTGTATAAATTGTAGAAAGCACTTCTAGGAATGTTTATCCCAGTCTTTGTTTCAACTTGGTAAACTTTATTTGTGCTCATATTTTTCAACCAGCCTCTTAAATATATATCTTCCTTCCAGTGGTGAAATCTAAAATTTGTTACTACCAGTTCTGTGGGCGTGGCTTGGTGGTGGTGGGCTAATGTGTCTGGGTGGGCGTGGCCAATTTTTTTTCTTTTAAAACCATTTTTACATATAAAACCATGTAAAAAAATGCTTTCAAAAGGCTCTGACGATCCCAGCTGAGTTGCCTGATCAGCAGGCAACTCAGCT
>JANHZT010003803.1:73627-89117 GCA_032468215.1 Stegonotus admiraltiensis
AGAGACAATAAAGGAGACTTGAACTCATGACTTGGTCTCAGACTATTTATTGGGGACAATCCATCCGAATTGTAACATAAATAGATAAGAGTATCAGTGAGAGAAGCAGCTTAGGCTAAAACCATAAAGCTGCTTACTTCCATGTAAGTGATCGATTCATATCATGCAAATAAAGTGATTTGTAAACCCCAGCCAACAAAGTCAAAACTTGAGATCAGCTAAAGTACCAATGCAAAAATATAAAGCACATTCATATAAATCATCAAATTTCCATATTATCATAGCCTGTTGCATAAAATCAATTCTCAGTTGGATTGCCTTGACAAGTCAAGAGCATCCACTTGGCAGTTTTGCTAGTAAAAATTGAGTTTATGCCCTAGAGGAATAAGACAGTCTATTGACAGTATCCCCAAAGGCTGTTCTGTCAAAGAGTGACTCTGTGTATTGGGCTCTGACTGAAGTGTACAGTTGTCTATCAGCTTCCTCTCATAATATGGCACTCGATAAAATCTCCCATAATTCAAAGCAGAATCTAACAGCTTAAACTTCACTATAATAAAATCTGCTCTGTGTTACCATCTCATATACTTAGTCAGGTATTTTTCTATTTGAAATGCCTTTTTAGTCAACCATTTTCAAGATCTGATATCGGCAAAAGACTCAGTATCAGTTTGGGTACTAATATTCATGATGCTCTGTTTAAAAATTCCCTTGGCATGATATATGCTTAGATATTGAATTGATAAACATAACATGAAACATCTTTGGTAAATTGGTTACTCACCTGCTGTTATGCAACATACTGTTTTGTTCCTCTAGACATTATTTGGGTAGTTGCTATGAAGGAAAGATTATCATTGCTTCCTTTGTTCCATATGTGGCAATAAAAACATAATGACACAGTGTAGCATTCAATTTTTTAAATAAGACTATAAAGACTATAAAGACTATAAAACAACATAATATATAAAACTGATATATGTTACATCAAAATGGATTATCAAAAGAATGAGAAAACCTGCACTGACCAGGGAGATGATATAACAATACTGCAAAAAACACACAAATGCAATCAAATATTCCAAATTCTCTTAGTTTGGAATCTATCAGCAAAGCTATAAACGTCATTATAAACATTTCCTCACTCACAGCTTACTCAGAGTAAACTAGATTTGATATTAATTGCAACATAAGTGAGAGTACAACTGCCTGGTAGAAATTACAATGATGGAAAGAATGAGTAAATGTTCAAACATTGGATGCAAGTTTGGTGCCTTAATGTCAGGATATTGCAACATTCATTTCCTCCTTTCCTCACTTTGCCCTCCGCCCTGTAATTTGCTCTGGTGTCATCTTTTCTAAGGACATCAGGCCAACCCACAGTAGGCATCAGACAACTCAGCTGGAAAGCTTTTGGCTCTGTTCTGGTTGAGTTATTTTTGAACAGAGACCATGCAACCTTCACTGGACAATTAAAAAATTGAATAATCCCAAAGTCCAGTTTTTTAAAATATATTATATCATGTCATATATCATATGTTATATGTCATATATCATGTCGTATCATTATATATATTAAAATATTACGTCTAAGTGGAAGTCATAAAAATCAAACAAACCCTAGTAAAATGAAATCTGTGCCCTGAGATTCTGGATGGAGGAAAATAATAGAAGCCAAGATTCTGGGGAAGGTATCTGAATAGACCAGAAACACTACAATCAAAAGCATATTGTGGCATGTTTCACTTGGACTCCTCCAGAGATGAGTGGGGTGGGAAAGGATGCCTGTTTTATTATAGTGTTTACTATATTCTTAAAAGTCCTGCTATTAAAAACAAATATTAACTTTCTTTTCTAATCTACTGCCTAATTTGAATATTTTTATGGTTAGTAACTAGGGTTTTTTAAAATTTAAAATATAATTGATGGAGTCATTGCCTCTCTAGAATTTTTCAGTTTCCTGAATAATATTATCCAACCTTCCACTCTTCTTGAAAGAAAACAGCTGGAGGTAAGTGGAGGTGTGTTTCCTGACAAAACAGATGACCAAATAAGGCAATAGCTTTACAAGAGAATAATTGGCGGGCTAAAATCTCTTGCCCTGCTGACCTTGTCTACCCATTATTATCTCCGCTTAGAAAATTATGGCTTGGCACATAATTGATATTGAGAGGATTGCCTTCTCAAACTATTGTTGGATTTATACATCTTAGAGAACAAACCTCCGAGCTGAGGTTGACTAGTTCTCTATTTCAGTTTGTGTTAAAATATAATTACATTTAGGCACAATCGATTCCAGGTACTAAGTAGCTAATACTTCATTTTTTTGGGTGCATGCGGCGTGCTCAATAAAGCGATCAAGTACATCTAAAAGATATATGCTTAGAAGGTTCCTCTTACTGCCCATTCAAGTGCTTGACTTTAGAACTTGAGAAGCAAGGTGTCTAAAGATGACGGAAGTTAAAAGTCTAAAGCATGTAGAGGTTATTAGATTGGAAAGGCTGCTACAAACAAAGCATTAAGCTAAGCCAATGAGAGGATGAAGCAGGGTGAAACGTAAAATGTTACTACCGGTTCTGTGGGTGTGGCTTGGGGGGGGTAATATGACTGGGTGGGTGTGGCCTGTCACTACGTTCTTGTATTTGTCAGATGGGCTCCCCATTCTAGGACATACGGTAGTTGCTAGAATCTTATCTCTGGACTCTACTGCGCATGTACACATTCCTTCACATTCTTTCTTACACTTTGTACTTCTTTGTTCTCCTGCCAGAAGTTTTGCCGGCAGGACTGGAACTTTGCCAAAATGTAATTAATTAGATAGTAAGGTTTTTATTTTCATTTACAATAAAAGTTTTTTATTAGAATATATTCTTTGGGTTTTATTTTCTTTAAAGTATGCAACAAAGAATAAGCCACGGTCCGTTCACCTCTAAATATGAGAAATCACCCTCAGGGGGGGAACGGGGATTTATCTACACCCCGACATGGCCAACTTTTTTTTAACTTTTTTAAAGCATTTTTTTTACAACCTATTCAGGCAAATAGGTTGTAAAAAATGCTTTTAAAAGTTTTAAAAAAGGCTCTGACAATTGCGCACCACAGCTGTGATCATCAGAGCCTTTTTTTACCTTTTAAAAGCAGGAAGCAACAACACCAGGATGGGTGGGTGGAGCCTCGTGCTACCATCACTACTGGTTCTCTGAACCACCTGCCACAATCGCTACCGGATCACCTGATCTGGTCCAAACCGGGAGCATCTCACCCCTGGATAAAGTGATCATCATCTCTATGTATTGATTTTGCTGAAATGGGTGTGATATAGACTGGTAGGAAACTGCTACCTTGAACCTCATGTTTTGAACATCAAGAGAAACTAATTATACATTTTCTGTGGGAATTTCTTTGGCCTCGCTGAAGAAAATGTATTACACTCACCTCCTTAACTGGTAAACCAGGTTAATATTTTTCCATCATCTGAATAGGGTTAGAGGCTGTTGAATAAGCAGTGCAGGCCTTCGTAGTTCTTGAGTTCTGGACAGTTCTCGAACTGTGAATCTCATCAAATGTTTGAATGGCCCTTTCCTTTCCCTACTTTCAGGAAGTTTTGTAAAGACTGGATTGTTCCATCAAGTCTTGCTGTGACTATTCCTTTGCATTATGACCTCATGTTTTTGTTCTATTTGTTTTGAACATTCAGATTCCCATTTTATGGGTGGTAACATTATCAGGTATGGTTTCTAATTCTTGCTTTGAGTATATGTATCTTGTCTATTTATCTTGACTGTTTTTAATTCAAGTGACAAATTTCTATTAAAGGATTGGGGGAAATGTGGACTGTTTAACTGGAACAGCTTATAATGCTAACTAAGCTAACTAAGCTAACTAAGTCAGTAAATAGAAAAGAGCATAGAGGGCAGGGGTGAAACCCAGCAGGTTCTGACAGGTTCTGGAGAACCGGTAGCAGAAATTTTGAGCAGTTCAGAGAACCGGTAGCAGAAATTTTGAATAGTTTGGAGAACCTACAAATACCACCTCTGACTGGCCCCAGAGTAGGGTGGGAATGGAGATTTTGCAATATCCTTCCCCCAGGAGAGGAGAGGGAATAGAGATTTTGCAGTATCCTTCCCCTGTCATGCCCACCAAGCCACACCAACCAAGCTACACCACGCCCACAGAACCGGTACTAAAAAATTTTGGATTTCACCACTGATAGAGGGCAATGAAAAAAGTATACAATAATTTTAGTCCCAACTGTTATTATTATTGAAAAATAAATAAAGGGGAAAAAACTATTAGGTTTCTGACTTCCCCTTTTTTATACATCTGCTAAGTTGCATGCACTTATATATACTGTTAGTTCTGCTATTGCTACATATTTTCCAACTTTAAGTTCCCAAGCAGATGTTGTCAGAATCGTGTCTTTCTTCCAGTGTTGAGCAACATTTATTCCCAATGCTGTAAGCATATATCTCTTTAAAATAGGATATTTTTGCTTTTTTTCTGAGATTATTATACCTAGTAAGAAAAGTTATGATTTGATTTCAGATTTAAATTCCCAAATATTCCATAGTGTACTATGTAGTATTAGAACCACTAACAGAACTAGTATTCTAAATTTTTTACAATGTAAATTTTCTTTAGTCCATAATCGTTCCTATTGTGTTGTAACTGTTTCTGTAAAGTTTTGTGAAGATTTTATCATATAGGGTTTTTTTGTTTGTCTCTCACAGCTAAGTAAATAGGTACTTATGCATCCTAATAGGTGGTCTTGGTTTTGCATAACATTACTATTATTTTTCTTAATGTCCCTCGTTCCTTCTTTGCACAGATTTCTCATCATTTCCTACTAGTGAGTCTTTCTTCTTGATCCTAATGGCTAAATTCTATGCTGCCCTATGGATGACCTATAACTCCATCCTGAACAAATGCATTCATTTCTCCATATGTATTTGACAGAGGAAAACTACTGTATATTCAAGAATATGAGTGGAGTAATTGGACTGAATTTATATAACTGTTATTTGCTTTCACATGGTTCTTCCTGGATATTCTTTTGACTCATTGTTATAGTTATTTTTAATCCTACTGTATAAGTCAGTTCTATATTAAGTGTAGATCTGTCTTTATGATTAAGTTGGCAAACAAATTGAAAAAAATGAAATAAATAAATAAGAATGATTGAATTATTCTTTAATAGGTTGGTTAGAACATTTAAGGTTTACTGCCTAAACACATTTTTAACCTCTTTTGTACAATGAAGTATGGAACTGTGAAAAAAGAAACTATTTATATACTTTTATTTTTCAAACTCACTAAAAGAGTCCACTAACTGCAAACACTTCCCCAGAAAACTAATCTAAGTCAAAAGATATTTGCACAATACACTGCCAAAAATCAAGTTTATGTTTGGTTTTACATGTTGGCTAACAATAATATTCCCTAAGGTGCTTTTCTAAATGCCATTCTCTTGTATTTCAATCTACTTGATGGGTACCTGCAGCAATTTCCAACTGATGCAGTTATCTGCCACTTTGGTACAATTAGGCTATGTAGTTCAATTTTAAATATATCAAAGGAAAGTCCTCTAAAGAGACAGAAATGAAGAGGGGCAGTGAGTGTATCCAAGCACATAATTTATGGTGCAAAATTTAAAAATGGATTTTCTCTGAACTTTTACATTGGGCTAGGCTGGCTGCCAGCAAGGTTGGTTACTCCTTGATATTTTTTTGATGTGGTGCTAGAATGACTCTAATGATCCCTAAATCACTTAATAAGATTAAAATTCCATTGTTAATATCTAAAGTCTTGGGAATTATTGGCATTTAGACTCATTCTGAGTCCTTATGTCTTTGCTGGATTTAATTCTTTTGATAATTATACTTTTATTAAAATAGTTTGTTCTTAATATAAAAGAGAAATCGAAATAAAGATGGGGGAAAGGAATAGAGGGTGGTGAAGTAAGGGAAGAAAAGAAAAGAAACAAACAAAAATCAGTGGCTTCCAAATTCTTTTGGTGCAATAAGTTACCTAACAGAGTTATAATACCAATTTATTACTAATACCAAATTGTAACTACCTGCCGTTTCTATAGCAATAGCTGACTTAATCCTCAAAACTCAAAACCAGTTCAGACTGGTTCTATAGAACCGGTAGTAAAACTGGTGGGAGGCTCCGCCCACCGACCCTGATGTCATCAGAACACCTTTGCACATGCGCAGAAGAGCACACGGCCCCGCTGCAAACCAGTAGTAAAGGTAAGTAGAACCCACCCCAATATACATTTACATATGTGTGTGTGTGTGTCTGTGTCTGTGTGTCTGTGTGTACATAAATATAGACGTAGATAGATACACACACACACCTTCCCCTTGCCCCACAGCTACTATTTGCTACCAATATTTTTTATACATTTGTTTTGCATTATATAATGTATTTTGGAAATTATTGCTCATTTCTGTTTGGCTCATTGTAATTGTTATTATTACATAAAACAACCTAGAGGCTTTTGCAGCTGGATTTCTTTTCACAGGTTGAAAATTCTAGGCTATTACTCCACATCTACTGATTTAGATTTAAGATTTAATTAAGAAATACAAATGTTTCCTGAAGTTTCTCAGTGCAACAGTGGATCTTTTGCAGCAATAGATCTTCAAGCAACCTGAGTATTAATTTTAAATAAAGCTGTTTTCCCCAGTTAATTATCCATTGTTTAGTAGATCCCAACATTCTGGTATTGAGCTCAACTGTTTCTTTTTTCCTCTAACTTTTATGGTATTATTTCTGGTAATGTACCTGTTGGAAGACCCTAAGCAATTTTATATCTTTTTACTGAATTTACGCACTGTTTCTGTAATACCTGCTAAAGGCAAATATGCTATGTTATATTATTTTTAAACTTTCAAATTCCATTTATCTTTACTTTGTCAACTTAATGTTCCAAGATGTAATGATTTCGCACTTTCAATCTGTTCCTAAAATGTGCTCAGATGCAAACAAACAAATAAATGAAGTCTGATTTCCAAATTATACTTTTTAGAAAACAGCTTCCTTTTGTAAAACTCTATTGTCTTTGGGAATTCTGACCTCTTTAGTTTTAACCTGTAATTTAGAACTCAGTAAAGGCTTGCAGCTACTGAAACAGCTTACTTTTGTTTTCTCTCTGTTATGCAAGATATAATTCATCACTTAAACTTCTAAGTTAAACAGAAGCAAGACATAAAATAATTTTACATTAGTTCAAGGATCCTGCCATAGTTGAACATCTTTGCCTTCAGAAATCTTGCACTTCCACAGAGAAATTACCCACCTAAACTACATCCATGGAAATATCTATCCACATAGTTGCAAAAATGACTTAATAACACACAATCAAACCAAACTACATGCATTTTTCATAGTAGACAAATTTCCCTTCATTTACATAGGCATTGTAGAGAAATAAAGAGTGACCTTGGAGAAAGTATGCAGAGACTTTTAGTAAAACATGAGGTCATTCAGGAAAACAAAAAAGGGTGAGAAAGAAGCTTAACATTGTCTCACTTAATGTTGGGCGCTAAGAGGAAAGGAAGTGGAAATGCTGTCAAGCTCTCAAGATAGATGTGAGCCCTTGAGGGAGATGGGGTCAGGTAATGGATGCCACAAAAAGTACTAGAATTCTTGGAAACCTGATATGTATCATAATTTGCCATATAGGAAAATTATTTTCATTCCATTCCTCAATCAATTATGTATACATTTTGTATGGTTGTGTATGGCATTAAATTTACCTCAGTGTGGAATGGGAAGGCATACATATGCGCTGAAGGATGCTTATGCAAGTGTAGGCCACCAAAACATTTTCTAGAATGTATTTAAATTCAATGTTTTAATTGGAAAAAAATAGGAGTTTAAGGAATAATTCCTCTGAATTTAACTAAGCGACTTATGCTTTCATCGGTACAATTATGTACCACTTAGATTGTAGATTCCAATATAGGGACATTGTTTTGTCAACTGATTTCACTTTTAATTCTCGACATACACACACGCGCGCACACACACACACACACACACACACATATATATATAGCCTAAAACAAAGGCTTAATTATTGTCTTTCTAAAACATTTTGGTATCAGCCTTCAGTAGGCATGGATCAAAGTCGGCTTTTGTCCTCTTAATTAAGCATTATGTGTGAGGACATAATGTGAAATCAGATTTAATTTACATTGCTTCTAAGAGATTTAAGTTTCTAAAAGTCTAAATTATATTCCACACCACCAGCATGCTATTATACGTAGACCTAATATATTACTTTCAATGGCATTGCTTTAAATTCTTGAATGTCAATTGTATTAAGAACTGTACTGGATCAGATCCCTCCTAATTTTTTGGGTGTGTACTTAATAAAAATTACTAAAGACCTTGCTGGGACAAAAAAAAAACCCTTATATAATCAATTTTAAACCAAAAGAAGTTAAAACTACTAATAAACTGTCAAAAGTAGTATAATTTATCTCTGTAATTACTATATTGTTCTTGCAATTATAGACTTCGCTAGTGAAAAATTTCCACTTATGTGAAGTCAAAATGAAAGAAAAACACAGAGAAAAGGGGAAAAAATACTTGGCTAGCCAAGGCAGAAGAAATGAGTTTTCCCCAAGGTAGATTTGTGCAACATTTAGAATATTTGCTGTTTGAGAGATCTGTTTCTTATATTTGTAGTTACTTGCAATATTGAGCATTTTAGAAATCAAAGGCACAAATCAAGGTGGATTTGCTTAGCAGGGACTCCCCTTATGGCCATATAGAACCCATTTTGATGGAGGCTGAATTAACTTTGATGCAATGTTATTGATAGTTAGCCAGACTTAGGAGTGATTGCAATGTTTATTGCTTTCATTAAATGACAAAAAGGACAAGGACACCGGAAAGAATGCTACTAATAAAGAACCAGTCAGACCGAATAAGATGAAAGGTAGTAGTTTTAGATGTCTAGGTTTCTTGCAATGGTTTTGGTTTTTAGCTATTTGAAGGGACAGTCGTGCCAGTTTATACTTATACATACATTTATATTTTTGCAAATATATTACACATGGATAATGAAATAAAAACAAGAAGCAGTCCCTATTTGTATGAGGAATGATTTCCAATCAGAAAGCAAGATACTTAGATTGGACATCCAAGAAATAGACATAAACAGAGATTTAAGAGAGGAATTTGGGAGGCAAGTAAAAAAAAAGCATAGCAGTTAAAGTATTGAAGAGGACAAGAGACGATGGATAGATGATTTTTTTTTGTTCATTGTCATTCTAATTCGCCTTTCCCTCTTCCCCTCTTTCTTTTAAAGCATAGCAAATAAAGTATAAAGCGGGCAAGAGATGATGGATGGCTGATTCTTTTTGTTGTTGCTGCTGCTGCAGTATTGAGTTACTTCTACCCCTCTCCCTCTCTCTATTCTTTTTTTCTTTAGGCAGGTGACATGATTAGAAGTTAGAGAGGAAAGAAAGGAAAAGTTTTGTAATAAAGGGTGACATGATTAAAAGCAAGAATAAGTGATAGAAATAAGGGGAATATTAATGCATACATTTTTCTTTTATAAAATGAAAGTAAGAATGAGAAAATGTGGACTAATTGAATAATGATAGACTGCAACCTAACAAAGATGTGTATTGTTATTAGAAATACATAAGTTGACTGAATGTAATAATTGTGTTTAATCTGATCAATTTTATTTGTATTGGAATGTATAGTGCCCACACTGTTCACACATTGATTTGACATTTTTATAAAAAAAATAAAAATAAGAAGGAAAGAAAGAAAGAAAGAAAGAAAGAAAGAAAGAAAGAAAGAAAGAAAGAAAGAAAGACAAATACATGTGCAAAGAAGAGATTCTGTAAATGTGATATTCTGTCTGGATGTAGACTCAAATGCATGGAACATCAGTTCATGCACTCTTTCAGCCTCAAAAAAATGAAAGTCTGGTTGAATCGGTTTATGAAACCTACATAGAATATGAACTCCACTTGCTGGGAGATCCTTGTCCTTTCTGCTGTCTTTTGTACAGAACAATAGTTCTCACAATGGATGAGTGTGTTAGGTGTCATGGGAAATGGGCATAATATGACTGTATAAGAAAAGGAATAATAACAAAATAAGCCTTTGGCTCATACTTTCTATTTAAAAGACTGTAATGTCTTTTCCAATGATACATAATTTCTGGTAGCTTGTTGGCGGGGGGGGGGGCGTTTCTAGCAACCCCTGGAATTCTGTCAAGTTGTTCACCTGCAGAAATCTTTTATTGATCTTCTGCTTAGCAAGCTAAAACAAGATAGGCTTTTCAATTGTCCAGAAAGATAATATTATATGACAATAATGACAGTAGGCATAGTACCAAAACAACAGCTGGACTCCAAAAATGAGACTGTCCAACATCACTTTTAACATATTCCAATCTACTTGTTTAACACAAGCTATGTATCTCTATCCTAAGCTCTCTAGAAATGTTGTATTCCAGAAGACCAGCATGTCACAGTCTTTGTGAAAAGGTGGGGATGAGGACATAGTTAACAAGGTTAATTATTAATTTACCCAAGACTAATTGGATAAGATCTTGATGCTGTAACATAATAGAGTTTCTGAATGCTTTAAATCTGATTCCTAGTTATCCATAATTGCTTCTGCAAGCATTCCATAAAGTATTTCTACCTAATTAGTGAAGTCAAATGCACACCAATTCAATTTTTATATATTAATTAGTCAGTTTAATTACTGTAGTGCTTTGGTATATGTCTGGAATGCAAATCAAATCCACAAATTAATGTAAGAATGTTTTCAGTATGATTTCTGAATTCTTTTATCTTTATTACTATTTCCACAATTCTGGGCCAGCTTTGTTATTGGTATTATTTTCCATTCATTTTCTGCATTTTTCCAAGTTATGAAATCTATCACCAGACACTAACACTATGTAACGAAAAATATTAATTTATTAGGCAATTTAGCCTTAAAGCCCTTGATAATATATATGCCTTTGTGTCCCATGTGTGTATGTCATTTTACTTTATATTAATATCTTTAAATATTAGTCTTAAGAAGATTGTTCTACAAGCCTCATTTCTCTGAGTGGTCATAAAATATCTTTTAAATTTAGCTTTGTCCAAGACAAGGACATGCCTTGGTTACTGCACAAGTTATTCTCTAGTGTTGAGCCTAGAAACTTGGAATACTGAAGCTCTTACACAATATACATAATAATCCACTGATGCCTTCTTAGACCAAAGAGTATCAATCAAGCTAATCAATATATATGATTAAGGAGAAAAAGATATAGCTTTTCAATTATTTTCACTTAAATCTCAGCTAACTGTATTTGTCTTTGTCAACTCTAGAAGAGTAAAGAAAGCATGTTCTCATATATAGTGTGAAATACAGATGGAACTTCCTCCCACCTGAAGTAATGGGGAAATCTTTGTCATCTTTAGCATTAAATGGAAGCCTGTCTATTGACTGTCAGTAGTTTGGGTATCTATGGATAGTTAATATATAAGATTTTGGGAACTTTTAATAACACTTGTAGATTTGTTGTCTTTGAGCAAACATATTGGAAATAGCAGTATATGTGTAATATACATGCACACACACACACTTTAACTGCTGATGCATTTGTATCTATATCTAAAACACTATAAAATGGGTATTGGCACTTCTGAACTTCAAACTTTGATTTTGAAGAGGAAAACCCTTGGACAGCCAAGAAAACAAATCAAAGGACAAAGAAATAAATCAACCCAGAGTTTTCACACAAAGCACAAATGGCCAGACCCAAATTATATTATTATGGATACGTTTTATGAAGATCTAGTTCCCCTGAGAAGTTATAATGCTGGGAAAAGGGGGGGAAGAGAAGAGGAGAAAAAAATCAGTATCAACTTGATGGCACATAATTGGTTGAAGTCATGTTCACATGAGCATGCCCACAAACGATGGGACTGAGGGGTTATGCCATGTAACTTCAATAATTCCCAGTACCACATCCCGAGTTGAAATATTATTGGATCTCTTCCTCTTTTTTGGTCAATAGGTAGAGGAGGAAATCCCTGTGAATTCCAGACTATTTGAGCCATCTCATAATTTCATTTGGATGGGCTACAGCAAAGCGCAGAGCACTTTGGAAGCATCACTTTCAATAAGCAGTTGGCTGAAGTTACTAAAAAAAACTCCTCCTTTTTTTTTTGGTCACTACTAGCTAATTGAGCTACTGCTCCTCTGGCTGTTCTTTGTCTGCTTGGCAAAGTTACAGAGATCTCAAAATCCTTATGAAGCTGCCAGGAGGAGATTAGGCAGGGAAAGAAAGGGGGCATAGAGAACGTCTGCCGAATGACAAGGGCCCCTTTGAAATTAAAAAATGTGGTCGCTCTTGAAACCGCTCTCTGCTTAGACCACCGCAACTCTTCTCTGCCTTTATTTATATGTGGTGTGATATTTAAGAAGGGGGCTGCTGACAAGATGTGACAAGTTGGCTGCTTTGATCCTGCTTTCCACTGAGACCTTCTGAGTTATGGCGTTAATATGGCTGAAAAATGCACTTGTAACTGTATGCGGATTATTGTCTTGTAATAAGCAGCGTAATATATTTTACTTACGGCCCTGGAATATGACTGTAAATTCTAGTTATATCTGAGGGGAAGAGGAAGTCTTATCAGGAGATTTGTATTTTCGCCAACGCAGAAGGTAGTTATTGATCAAGCTCTCCGTCTGAAGCAAAAGATCTGCAATATGGGAAAATGGAAAAAGATTATAGCGGAGGAGGCACATTATGTCCTTGAATTACAGTGACTCTCACACTTGATTGATCTTTTCTTTTCTAAATGCTGAAGCTGCGTCTATCCTGTGTTGATAAATTTTATATCTTCTCACAGCACCTCAGGAGGCTTTTGTGGTTTTCTAAGACTAGAGGGACTATCATTTCCATGAGATGATGTTGATAATGCATGGAGAAGGAACTCATATCTCACCCTGGAAGGGATGCCCAATTTCCTTTCATAATAAATTATAAGAAAAGAGAAATAATTCCTTATCATTTATCTTTTACCGCTTCTTATCAATTTCTGTAAGCATATCAAGATTTCCCTCTGAATTACAGATTTTAGGGGGATCAGTCCTCTTGTGCATTTTAAGACTTGTGTTGTCGTTTCTTAATCTTCCTGCCAAATCTTCATGGAAACTTTACAGATGCCTTCAGCACAAAAATAGGAGATCAACAAGCAGTCCTTCAAATGGTCTGCAATTGGGCTTTATGTTTGTACTGTAATGACTGAGTATTCAGTAATCAGTGGCAGAAATGTTTTTTTAAATAATGATTTCCAGTTGCTCATGGCCAGGGATTACCTAGGACACAACATACAAAATAATTAGTTGGAAGTTACACTAGTAAAAGTAACCATGACTTATGAATGCCTAGAGCAGATTATTGACATTGCCCTCTATTCATTTCCCCTTCTATGTAGAACATCCATGGACTATGAACACTATACTCTAAGACATTAGCATTATCTGTGTAAAATGGCAATGGTGAAAAACATTTTCCAGTTTTAGCTGCTCAAAATACCTCATATCTTGATTGATTTAACATATTTTGAGCCAGCTCCTCTACCTTTCCATCATTTATCTACGTTGAGCTCGTCAATCCTTGTGTGAGTGGCAAATTCAGGAAATCAGATCCATGTGGATTTCTATTTAAAAAATCTGTATTGCTAGCAGGATTGTACAGCATCAGCACAAGGACAGACACATTGCAAGATATCTTATGTGAGGCTAGGCTGAAGCTGCCAGATCAGGGGTGGGTTCTACTTACCTCCGCTACTGGTTCGCAATGGGAGTGCGCGCGCTTCTGCGCATGCACAGATCATTCATGATGATGTCTGGGTGGGTAGGCAGAGCCTCCAGCCGTTACTACCAGTTCACAAGAACCGGACCAAACCAGGAGCAACCCACCACTGTGCCATATCAAAAGAGGAAACAGGTACACAAGCAGGTGGAGAAAAATCCAGAAATATTTTCTAAAAGTTCCCTTCATGATATAAATGAGAAGAAACCAAGTCATTCAGGTAGAAAAAGAAAAAAATGTCACCTGAATGTGGCAGAATTCAACAACAACAACAACAGGACTCTATCCACTCCCTCTCTCTACTTCCTTAGGAGAACTGGATTAAATTTAACCCACATATGCAACCGAGTTTATCTCTACAGGATTAGCATGGTCCGAGTCTAACTCTGAGGGGAATCTGAGCAACATTATCTGACAGATACTTTTTATAATCAGCTACTCTGCAAGGACTTCTCTGACCTTGCCTTACCATAAAGAAACCTGAAGCAGGATTGTTGGGCAGCTACCTGCAGACACAATATTAATCTCTCATATATTACCTTTCACAGATGGTTTGAGCTCCAGTTTAGCTGAAATCAAGGAATACAGTCTGACAGTTGCATCAAGCAGCTTTTTCCAGAGTGAGCAAAAACTAATAAAATCAGAGATTCCAAGCAACCCTCTGTTGGGAATGCTCATTTCAATCAATCATCGATCTCATTAATTCACATCTGAGCTCTATTGAGACCCTTTCAGACCCTTATTGCTTCATTTGCTATGCCAGGCAGCACTAAAACAATGGCTCTTACCATATTTTAATTAAATCACTCCAGGGGTTCCAATCCTTTCTAAGTATGATCTTACAACCTGTGCAACAATTTAATCTTTGAAAACTTAAATGCTGAGCATATCAGGTTTCTGAATGGTTCTGAAGAAGCCAAGGAATATGACAACACTCCTATGAGGGCTTATAGACACTAATTTTATTTCACTATTTTAGGAGCAAATCTCATAACAAAAATACCTCCAAGTATTTGGATGCCTTGACTTGCTTTTCAATGTTTCCATTCAATTGTTGCCTAAGTCTAGCAAATACCATTTTTATTATAATTTTTACACATGATAAAAACATGTTACTGGAATAAAAGAATAATACAATATACTTATCTGCCAGTGTTGGAAGATAGGATTTTGGCTGGTAATTTTTTGTACTACTTGGTTAGTAGATGATTTGTATTATAAAATTGCCAATATATATCCTTGTTTAATTTCTTTATAGATAGGGAGCTTCAATAGTTCAGGTAGCCTTCTTGGGGTCTTTTCCATGGAGAGGAAGACACTCCAGCAGGCTACTTATATTTGTCTCTAGTGCCATCAGATTACTATAAACCCCTTAGGTTTGTCTCTAGTGCCATCAATTTATAGGTCCAGCTTTCCATCCCATCTGTTCCATCCCTTCCGGTGATGCTGATAGGCCAAAGCAATGTGTCAAAAAAATGGCAGGATCATGTTAATTTTCAATTTATATAAGACATTGCCTTTTCTATCTCTATTTTTTATTTTATCCAAACCTTTAGATGTCAGTAAGTTTTTTTTCCTTCCTTCCTTCCTTCCTTCCTTCCTTCCTTCCTTCCTTCCTTCCTT
>JANHZT010003803.1:111523-124953 GCA_032468215.1 Stegonotus admiraltiensis
AGTATGAAGGCTATTGCTTAACACATTGTAAGCCACCCTGAGTCTCCGGAGAAGGGCGGCATATAAATAAAATAAAAAATTAAAAAAAATTTAAGATAATAAAACTTTTGAAGGAAAAAAAGGAAAAAAAATAGCAATATTTTAATAAAAGTCAGTATTATCATTTCACTGGGAACAATCCTGCCATTCATAGTGATTTACCTTCCTCTTCTGGAGCTATTCATCCCCATGTCCCTGTGTTCTCCAACACATGGAACAGATTTTGAAGGCATACTTTCAAAAAAAAAAGAGTACCTTTTTGTGTAATTTCACTTCTAGGCTTTGTCAAAAACAATTTCACCTACACATTAACAGTCTACAGATTTGCAGATAGTGCATTTCAAATAATCTTTCAAAATCTCTATGTTCTGCCACCAAACCATGAAGAGTTCTGCAAATAATAGAGAAAACCCATTCAACGTGATAATTTGATCGAAGCTGGGCAAAAATAAGTGTTATTGAACATATAAAAGTTGCATTTAGTGAGATGGGCAGTTATATAAATGTGATTAATAAATGTATAATATGTGTTATTATGGGTAATATGTTATTGAACATAATAACATACTAGTAATGAAGTTCCAAAAACATAAAAATCTTAGTGTTCTGCAAATTCTAGCAAATTTGCAAAAATATCCAAAAAAAAAAGATACTCTCAGTCTCAATCTAATAACCAATATCATTGGATTCGTTGGAAAAAAGAAATGTTCTGTTTCTCTCCTTCCAAACTGGACTTTTTGGGGGTTTTTTTAGAAAATGTAATCATAGAGCATATCAGTATCTCAGAAATGTTTATGTTAATTCTAAACTTTTTCATTATTAAATAGATAGTTTTGTTTTGTTTTGTTTAAGCATACAGGAGACAGACAGATAGTCTCTCCATTATTTAAGTATAATTATTTCTTGTCTCTTGAAGTATGGCCAAGGTTACAGATACAGGTTTCATGAGGACAAATGGAGCACTAGGAAAAATAATCCTGGTTAAAGATAAGCATTTTTGTCCTGCTGATAGAGGGGGAAAAGGAGAGAAAAGGAGCACAGACTTATCTTTACATACTGTACTTTTGTGGAACAGATTGAATGTGGTTTCTGAAGTAGTAATACCATATGAAAGTATGTCAGATTCCTACGTAAAACATATTTTCACAGATCTCTAGAGCAGGGGTCCCCAACCCCTGGTCTGCAGTCCAGTGCTGGGCCACGGCCCATTGGGAATTAGGCCACGTAAATGGCAGTTGGGTGCATGAAGCTGCATTTGTGCAAATGGTGCATGTGTGCAAAACAATCCCCACTCTCCCCCCCCCCGCCCCGTCGCCACCACCACTGGTCCACAGAGCAGAAAAGGTTGGAGATCTCTGCTCTTGATATTCCTACTGTGATATCCTTATTTGATTATTTATTTATTCATTACATTTATGTACCACCCATCTCATCTAGAGATGATCATGAGATAGGAGTAATTTTGGTATAGTGAGCTTTCCCAGTCAGTAGCCTGGTTGTTGCATTCTGGACCAGTTGGAGGTTCTGAGTCATTTTCAAAAGCAACCCACATCAAGCATGTTGCAGTAGTGATCAAGATGAATTCCTATCACAACAGCTTCCTTGCCCATGGGTATGATAGTCCTATGTTGTCATTGACTGATTGACTGTTTGCCAGTGTCAGAGTCAGCTCTAGCAAACGCATAGATAGATCTTCTCCAGGATTGTCTTTCCTAATCTGATCTTTCACATCTTCCTGGATGGAAGCAATGGTGTACTCATTATTATTGTAATTGCCAAGTAAGTGTAATCATATTGCTGCTGGTTGTCCCCTTCTTGTCTTTCCTTCCACCTTTTCTAGTGTCATAGATTTATCCAGAGAGTTATGTTTTCACAGAACATGTCCAAAATAGGATCCTTTGTGCCTCAAGTGAGAATTCTGAATTGACTTGTTTGTTGATTCATTTGTTTGTTATAGCTGCTGTCTATGGTATTCTATGGAGTCTTCTCCAACACCAAGTCTAAAAGCCTCAATACTCCTTATGTTCTGCTTCTTTCTTTTTGACAGAACCTCACATTGCCTGCACAATTCTGATCTTTGCAAGTATAGAGGCAACCCTGAATCTTTTCTCAGGCCTATTCTATCAAGTGCTAGTCTGGGCTATATTTCATAACTGCTGATTCATTTATACTTTATAATTGACCCTAAAAAGCAGAAGCTGTCCACCCTGTCTTCATTGCCAATTAAGATGTATATGGCCACCCATCTTAAGCAACTCTGGTGGCTTACAATAAGCATAAAACTAATAAATAATCATAAAGACAATAGTAGGTCTGGTTGTTGTACCTGTTGTCATTAATTTGGTGTTTTTTGCATTTAATCTTAATCTTATTTTTTTCCCTTAAATTGAGGTCCTTATACAGCCCTTAACTGGTATTAATTAAATACAAGTCCCCTTTTATTCAGGGGAGATGTAAATGTATTAAAATGTATTAAACAATAGACTACGTTATACATTACTTTGCATGGAAGGGACTGCAGGAACTTAAAACATAGGTGAAATAGGAATTAGCAGTGGGGCGAGGAAATTTCATGCCAATATAATGCTTTGCCAATTCCAGGATTAATAGAGAGCACCCAGAATGCATAATTCACCATGAATTAGCAACCATCAATCAGGCCAAATATAAGAAAAAATAGAGAAACTTATGCTAATTCAACCCATTTAATTTGTTAGGATTTATCTCATTTGATTAAACTTCAAAACCCATTTCTTTAGATTCAGTATTATTCAGGATAAGCGGGGGCAACTTTTCAACTTCTCCTCAGGGTGAACCATATTTTTGAGTTACGCTTCGACAACTCTGGTGCGCAGGCCTCTGCATTAACACAGGCATCATAATAAGTAAGCCTTTGTATCCAGGCCCTTTTTTCTCTTTGCCTGGTGGATGATGATGCGAATTGAACTGTAACACCTAAAAGGCCTTTTTTCCTTGGCAGTGGAAGGAAGGATGTTTGAAAGCTCTTTTGTTCCTTGTCTTCTGTACTAAAGTTTATTTTCTTTTGCTTGTTTAGAAAAGATGAGCAGAAGGAGGATCAATATGTTTGTAACTGCCACCTTGTATCTTCTCTCCCAATTTGTCCTTTGCGATGGGACTGCAGCTTCAGAGAATGAGGAATATGCAGAGATTATTGGTAAGTGCTCTTTTATTTATTCTCACAAAGCTACAGTACAGAAAAATAAAATGTCCTGGTTTAACAGGCCGTATTTAATGCAATTCCTAATTGTGGTATGCATTTTCAAGATGAATGGGTAATAATATTTTCAGTCCTGATTGAATTCCATTGGTTATCATTCATGAGCCTGTTCTGTCTTAATTTGCAATTAGTCTGCAATTTCAGCCATTCATATGTATGATTTCGAATGTACTTTTCACAAAATACCCTTTTAGCAGCAAACCTAATTTCAAAGCATATTTTATCTAAACTAAAAGTATAAATTAATTACGGAAATTTATTTGAGGTCTGAAATTCAAAGATAATGTAAATACAGAAGAAATGTTTTAAAAAGGTAATGTAGTTAAAAACAAAAGAGTTTCCATCTTTGGCATTAATCCTGCTCACTATTGCAATATTTTAATAACCCAGACAGTTCCTATTACTGTCGAATTTTGTTTGGCCAAAAAAATAAGCTTTAAAACTCGATTGTAAGGAGGATCCTGACGTATTAATTATGTCCAGTAACGTATCTCTTGAAAGATGCATTTCCTGGAGGGAATGAGTCACAGCCATTGAAACTGCCTCTTTCTTGTAAAGGGTAAAAGTCCATAACTTAGCATCACTGCTTGGAGATTCAGCTTGTCTAGCAGGAAAAGCTTTTAGCAGGCGTGGGTGTTGGGTGGGTGGCAAGTTGTCAAATCAAGCTTATGATGGGGACAAAAAAGAGACTCATTTTCTCTCAATGCGACAAGCTGTTTTGCCTTGATAATGCTCATCAACAAGAATAATTTGAACAGAGTCTTGTGATGGATGAACTGTATAAATAGAATATAAATAGAATATATAGACACAAAGTATTTCACTTGGGAGACAACAGAACAATCAGCCATAGGAAAGAGTACTGAATATTTTTTCCTGTCAAGTCAGCTTATCATAAATAGGTGATCATTAATTATGATTGTAGAATTCTGCAAGAAAATTTGATTTGGGTTAGTAAAAAAAATGCATTTAACAAAACCTACATGCACAAGGCTTATTTTAGTAGGAGTAAGAAATAAGGAGAGTCAGTTTGGTGTAGTGGTGAAGGTACTGGCCTAGAAATCAGGAGGCTGTGAATTCTAGTCCTACTTAGGCCTGAAAGCCAGCTGGGTGACTTTGGGGCTTGGGCTAGTCACTCTCTGTCAGCCCAATGCACAACACAGGGTGGTGGTTGTTGGAGAAATAGGAGGAAGGAGGAATAGTAGGTATGTTTGCCATCTTGAATTATTTGTAAACAAACAAACATGCTGTGAGTTTCAGACTTCCTTTATGCCCAAAGCCAGTTAGGTGAGGTTGAATCAATCTCTACCCTCAGTTCAAGGGGAAAAAAGCAACAAAACCCACTTTTAAAACAAGATGACAACTATCCAGACTGATGTGAAGATATATACATAGTAGAAGAATACAACTTTAAATGATAATAAATTCCTTTAATTCTTATTTCAATACAAAATTATCAAACCTTTTATTTGAAACATCTTTTTTGAAATAAATTCTTCTCCATATTTTATATATCTTTCTTTAAGTATTATTATATATTAATAACTGAGCCCAGTGCAAAATGGGATAAGTACAAGAGGGAAAAAATGAGGCACAAAAACTGAGCGATTTAGCCCCTCAGCTAAATAGAATCTTCTGTGAATCTTCTAGGTTAGGTTAGGTTAGGTTAGGTTAGGTTAGGTTAGGTTAGGTTAGGTTAGGTAATACTGTGCTGTGCTGTGCTATACTAATACTGTACTGTACTATGCTGTACGATATGATACGATACGATACGATACGATACATTAAGCTGTTTTATGTATCACTGTTTTGCAATAAATTTGACTTGGCTTAGCTTAAGCTTTACCAGAACTTTATCTAGCTTTAAGGGACAATTAATAAATGACCCAAATTACTTTTCTCATTAACTACACATCCCTTGAAAAAGGTTAAGAACACAGGAATATTAAAACAAACTTTAAATATAATACAGTTTACATTTAGTGTAAATTAAATCACATTTAATGTTTTGCCTTTCTAGTTCTCAGTACATATATGTATTGGAGTCTGTTCCTTGCTATACCACTTAAAACAAAGAACACATGTTCAATCTTATAAAGACAAACGAAATCAGGTTTAGGCATTTGATGGGAAACTGGAACCAAAACATTTTTATAGGTCTTCAGAAAAATATTGTATCCAATTTTCTTTCCCCACCTTTCCCAGAATTGTGAGAAATGATATGATGAGTTTATTCCATTATATCCAGCTTATGGCTGTCATTCTAGTCCCTACTGAAATCAGAGGATAAGTTGGGACATCAATTTCAACTGCAGGAGCATTCAACATTCAAATTCAATAAGGATAGGCTGTATTCTGAATTTCTTGGAACTTGTATCATCCTGAGTGTGGTTTCCACAATTGCTTTTCTGTTAGAACTCTTGGTGTTCTCCTGTTCCATTCTGGAAAATCATTCTGGAAGAATGGGAACAAGGGAAGAGACAAAAATCTCACCTCCCTTTCATAAATTGAATCCTCTCTTGTATTTTAGCCCATCCATGAATAAGAGGGATGTTTCTCTTTATGGGCATGAAGTTAATCCCCAAGGCACTAGTGGGTAAACAAACCCATGTAAATGCAAAAATGCACTTATTTGCTATCATTACCTTACTTCTTTTGCTTTTTGCGTTTATTTTTGTCTTTATTTTTGCAACCCTTTTTCTGTTAGTCATCGGTCAGCTCTAAGAGAAAAGCAAATAGGAATTGAAACAGGTTAGCGTAACATGTAATTACAGGTCTACCATAAACTCCTCCTGAAGAGCAGAACATGAATGCCATGTGTACTTGGCTGCCATCTATCTTGGCAGCTCCATCTTTCAAGATTGTGGGGAGAGGGTTTAAAAGAAATTTGGAGGCAATAAAGAGGTTGACCTACCAATTTTAGCCAGTGCTTTGGGTTTTTTTGTTTTTGTTTTTTTGTGAACAGTCCATTCTGAGACTGCTATTTCTTTAAATTGTCTGCTTTTGTCCATCTCCCCTCTGGTTTACTTTCTTCCTGCTGTATTCACTGGAAACATTTTAAATTGCAATCCTGTGGTTGCTGATGAAGCATCCCAAGCAGCACAGGATATGTTGTGTGTTCTTCTCCAAGGACCACAAAGGCAGTCTGACCTAATTACTACCTCCCAGCTGCTGTGGAAACCTCCTTGGGAGAAGTGTGTATGTGTACGTGTTGTCCTCTTGTTGAAACTAATGTAGTTGAGCTTGTGTTGGAGGACTGTCACGTATGGAGGAAAAAGTTCAAATATACTGTTCCACCCTCACTGCTATCCTGCTAGAATGAGCCCAGCAGAGTATGAGACACAGTAGTGTGTTTCCTGCGGAATTTCTGCAACTCAGCAAGTATCTTTGCTAGAAAGAAGTCCAAGTCCGGTATATTTTTATTACTGAGGAAATATTGACCTCTTGGTTCTCCCATATGTTTAGAAGTCTTTGATTCCAAAAAGGAAATCTCTAATGTTTGAAATAGAAACAAAGACAGCTGCACTTCACACGGTGTATAAATAATGACCAATTCAATGGAAAAACTAGGATGTTGTTTTTTTGTTATTCCCAGAACGGCTAAGAGTAAGCATACTCTTTGTGCCTTAGGGGGCCAACAAAACTAGTCTAAATATAGTTTTGGATGAAAGGTTAGGAGAGCTTCCATCAAATGGTAAAATTAATCTCCAGTGTTTTGACATATTTGTTCCATTATATTGCTTCTGAATTCTTTGGGGGGGAAAATACACCACCAGGAAATTAAAGAAAAATTCTACTTCATACTCACAGATTTCACTATCTGCAGTTACCTTAGTGAGGCAGAGGGAAGCTGCTTTCTCTTCTTTTTCTTCCCCTGAACACAAAGCAGAAGGAAACTAAGATGCCAAGATATGCCAAGAATCAAACAAAAGAACAGATCCTTGGATGAAAAAAATCCTATTAATTCTCTTCCTTCTGTGTAAATTATTATACTCGTAAAAGCTAATGGAAACTTCCGAGTACTGTGTGCAATTACCCCATTTATTGGGAATGTGTTAACTATTAAAAACTCCAAATGTGGAAAATGGAATATATTTCTGAGGAGCTACAAAAGCTCTTGAGAATAGAAGACCTTGCCTTTGATTTGAGTTTATTCAGCTCAGATTGAGTTTTCTGCTAAACTGCAGATAGCCTTTTGGTGTATAGAAAACAGTTTTTCCACTAAAGAACGATATCATTGGATTCCACTTAATAAAAATGAGGCGTGTTTTGCAGTAATAATAATGTAAAATCATTGACTTTGCCAGACTGACAGGGCACTCAGACAATGAGAACCCTTGTAATCTGTTTTATACAAAGTCATTGCCATGTCAGTCAAAGTCACTATAAGATAATAAGTGTCATACGGGAAAAACCCAAGTTAACTGTGGTGAACCACAAAAAGATGATTCAACAACGGACTCAGTAAGCAAAAAGATACAATATCCACCCACCCCACATATACACATAGACATTTTCACAGGGATATAGTGAATCCAAATTTGATTGTGTGTTCAGGTTTTTAATGTCATTTAATAATTGTTGAGATTTTTTTAAAAAAAGAATTTCCTTTTTCCCAATTATACATGATAGATATCACTAATCTCCCATTGTTCGTGGCTTTCTTCTCTCTGCCCTTCTTCTCTTTGGGGCACTGAAAAGTGTCCCATCCTTTCTACTAAACAAGTTATACTCTTACCTTCCTCCCTGGTCAGAGCAGAGGAAAAGAGGGAGGCATTGCAGCCACAGATGGAGCACCAGCTTTAGACCTTTCCCAATCTGGCCTGGCCTTTTTGGGGGGCGAAGAGGTTTTCTGACTCCAATCATAACCATCCCCATTGACAGATAGGAATTATCTAAACCAGGGGTTCCCAACCCCCAGTCGATGGACTGGTGCCGGTCCATGGCATGCCAGAAACTGATATGCACAAACAAGTAAAGCCCCATCCGCGGGATGCAGGCAGCACACAAAACCACCACCCCTCTGGTCCATGGAAGAACCTCTCTCCATGAAACCAATCCCTGTTGCCCAAAAGATTGGGGGCTGCTGATAGCAACTGCAAGGAAGAAAATAATCGGAATTAAAGTATCTCTGTCCACAGATGTGTACGCATGTTTTCCCTATTTTGCATTTGCAGTAAAAGGCTGCCAAGCAGTTTGGAAAAAAAACAGTGGCTTCAATGATATCCTTTAAAAGAGTAGAACCCTTAAACACTGATTACATCTTATCTCATCTTTTTTTTAAAAAAATATAGATCTGTATGATATTAAGATGTGGCAATTAGTCATTTGTAATCTTCAAAGGAAATGAATAAATGAACAGTGTGCGTGACACTTCTGTTTTGTAACTTCCAGGGAATTAATGCCTCTTTGATGTGTAATTTCTAGGCAGATGCTGCCCCCTAGAGATTAGTTATGCTTCTTTAAACCTCAATAATACATAGTTAAATGTTTGAATGAAGCTATATAGGGATGTATAGATAAAATATTATAGTGTCATTTTAAAAATAAACTAATATTGAACTTTGTAATAATATAAACATATATAGACAATGTATGCTATAGGTAGTATATAAACATCCAGTCTTTTTTCATGCTAACTTGCAAGTGAAAAAAATATTGTACCAATGAACCTAATTTTCAGCAGTTTGCTCACTGTCAATGATATTCTTGTTTCTTTTTATAATTACATCCTACAATAATAAGCATAGTAATTACGCTTTCCATGGAGAGGAAAGCATTTTTTAAAAAATAATAATAATAATAATAATCAAAGTTGAAAGGGCTACATGATCCTTGAATTTACAAAAAGAAAGCTTATAGTATACTATAAGCAATAGTTACGTATATAAAGTATGTCATAGTAAGAAGAATGGAATTGTTGGCCTGCCATCCAGGAAAAGAGGTTTTAGGCTCTTCCTCTGTCTTGATAAGCTCCCAGTGTATGGCCAGCAGTTTTAAGCAAACGAAACTTCTCATTCCATTGGTGCATTTGGTAAGGTATTTACCAAATAAAAACTAAGTTGGAACTAGCTACCAATACCGTGTTTCCCCAAAAACACCAATACTGTGTTTCCCCTGTCTTATATTTTTTGAACTCTGAAATAAGAGCTTGGCCTTATTTTTGGGGAGGTCTTATTATTTTGGGGCACATGGAGGAAACCAGAGGAAATGGCGGGGACCGGCTGCACATGCATTTAAATATTTTCGGGGGGGGCTTATTTTAGTGCATGCATTCAAAAGCCCGACTGGGCTTATTATCAGGGGATGTCTTATTTTCGGGGAAACAGGGTATATTTATTTATGGGATAGGCATAGTGAAGGACTTTACAAACTCTACTATATGCAGCCTCCCCCAAACAGCAAATATAAGTGGGGTTACAAATTGGACTCAGGGGTGCTTGTGCATAACTGAGTAGCTGAAAGTACTGTTCCCTGCTTTATCTTGCAAGCAAGCTGGCAACTGGCAGATCCAGAAAAACCCAGAGTGAATTTTTACTGGGTTCTTGATTTAGATGGGTAACCTCATGGCATTTTTAAAAAGTTGGAGTATTGTCAGAATGGAAGGGACACGGTAGCTCAGTGGCTAAGACACTGAGCTTGTTGATCGAAAGATTGGCAGTTCAGCGGTTCGAATCCCTTGTGCCATGTAACGGGGTGAGCTCCCATTGCTTGTCCCAGCTTCTGCCAACCTAGCAGTTCAAAAGCATGTAAAAAATGCAAGTAGAAAAATAGGGACCACCTTTGGTGGGAAGGTAACAGTGTTCCGTGCACCTTTGACGGTTAGTCATGTCAGCCACATGATCACAGAGAAGTCTTTGGACAGTGCTGGCTCTTTGGCTTTGAAATGGAGATGAGCACATATGTGCAAGGGGAACCTTTACCTTTACCTATTGTCAATGGATTCCTAATCTGACTGGACAAAGGGACAGAAGGTCAGGATTTTCATCTGCTTCTATCAAGAGCAAATTCTGTTCTAAAGTAAATGTGGATCAAGGAATAAATAAAATTCAGATTGCAGACTAAATGCCAGACTAAGCAAGTGCTTCCTTTCCACTAAATAAACTAAAATCTAGATTTTAGATTCAACAGTTTTACATCCAGTGGAAAGTTTTACTTTATGATACTGCCAGATTCTATATGAATTACAGTTGCAAGCTAATTGTTTGTGGTTATTTATTCCCAGGGCGATCACACAAACTCACTTGATTTTAGGGTATAATGGTATATGTATAATGGTATGGTATATGGTTTCATAAAGAATGAAAACCAGTTTGATGCAGTGATTAAGGTACCAGGTTATAAACTAGGATATGTCCAATCCTGCCTTAGAAATGAAACCAAATGGGTCACTTTGGGTCAATCACTGTCTTTTAGTTCCAAGAAGGAGGCAGGGATAAATAAAACTTTACTAAAGAAAAATAGAAGGAGTAAGGAATATTGTGTTGTTCAATTATTATGTATTTATAAAAATAATAAAGGCATTGAAAAGAAAGCCTACAGGGACTAGTCCAGGCAGTCATCAGAAGTCTACACTGACTTGAAGGTGCATGTGCGTACACACACACACACACACACAGAAATGTAGTGTTGGACCAAAAGGAATATTTTACAGACATTCTCATTCTAGCTCTTGGAAAAAGAACTGAATATATATGATACATCATGTTTAGATTCCTTCAAATGCATTTGGCTGTTATACTGTGCATGTTATAGCAGGCAATATTATGTAATACCGTTATTTACCTTGTTCCAGGTCTCAATTCATCCCCACTCATACTAGGCATGTCAATCTGTGCCTTGAAAGTTGATCCTGGTCCCTGCAAAGCCCTGCACACCCGCTATCATTTCAATATCCATACTCACCACTGTGAACTTTTCAACTTTGGTGGATGTCAAGGCAATGAAAACAACTTTTTAACCCTAGACGAATGTCAAGAAAAGTGTGTCGTGAAAGGTCAGTATATTCCTTGCTACAATTCTTTCTTTTTCGAAAGAAACACTTCTTTTTAAGTCTCAGGAGAAAGCCAATTCTTTGGACAACTAATCAGATTGTCATATTATGTACTACTGGGTTACCTGCAGAATTTATACAAATATATACATGAATATAGGAAACAGCGTTGTACCAAATTAGATCATTGATCCAACTCGCTCTGTTCTTGTAGTTTCCAAAATTTCAGTGATTACAGCCATCTCTAGAGACATCACAAATTAAATTTGGTGCCATGTTCATGTGAAACATCTTTATACACCTGAACTCTGGTCCTTCTTGGAATTAAAACTAACTCAATGATAAATATAAAACTTTGAAAAAGTATTTTGAATAGTAAGTTCCATATCTCATTTTCACCAGGCAAAATGAACATTAAGTCCTAGGTATTCATCAGCTTAACCCACATTCCAACAGATGTAAATTTGATGTTCTGGGCAATTTCCATGTTTTAAACTTCAGTCAGTACTAACGCTATATACATAAAGCAATTGTTATCCAGGTTTAGTAATACATACTTCAGAGATATTGCAGATGTGGTTCCAGACCACCATAATAAAGCAAATATATAAATATAAAGCAAATCACACAAATGTTTTGGTTTCCCAGTCTGTATAAATGTGATGTTTACACTATACTATGGTCTATTAAGTGGGCAATAGTATGTCTGAAAAAGAAAACCAATGCACATACTTTAATTAAAAAATATTTTATTGCTAAAAAATGCTAATCATCTGAGCCTTCAGCGAGTCATAATCTTTTTGCTGGTTGAGGGTCTTGAAAAAAAAAACTCACACTAAGCGTGAAGTGTAATAAAGTGAAGCACAATAAAACAAGTTATGCCTGTATATACTAAAAGTCCAGGTGGGAAATATATCTTATAACCAAGAAGTTAATTCAGCAGGGATTTAGTTATTCCAGAGTTTCCAGCAGAGAAAAGTACTATCAAATAGCTGGCTGGTTAAGAAAATCCCAAGCTGCAATTTTTAATAAATCTTTCTGCCAGAAAAAACAATCTTACTTAACTCAGTCAAGGCAAGTGAAAAGAGCACTGCAGTGGGCAAGTATAATAAACATCATGAATTTGTATGCTGACCTGGAGAAGCCAAACCAGTCAGGGCTCCAGGTGCATGTTTAAGGGTGCACAAATGCAGTGTAAGGAAAAGTATTTAATTCAAACATAACAAAAGCCAGATGAGGAAATAAGATCTCAGTCTCCAAGGGAAAAAGGCTTGTCATGCCCCTCAGCCTTAATTTCCAAGAAAATTCAAAGTCCTCTTAAAATTAAAAGGAAGGTGACATCATCATGCAGGCAGGGAAGGTATGTTATAGAGCCTTTCATTTAAAGAATGAAAGGGGTCCAGGAAAAGGGCCTCTCTTCCATTTCCCACATCTTCTGGAATATTCTCCCTTCAGAAATGAGGTGGGCTGTCACTCTCCTGGCCTTTTGAAGGAATTTGAAGACCTGGCTCTGCCAACTCAAATGGGGCTCACTGAGCAATACGCAACCCTGGCACCTTGAAGTCTCTCCCCCCACCCCCCATACAGACTTTTTAACTTCTAACTTATTTTATTCTTGTTTTTATCTGGCTCTTCTTATTGATGCACTGTATTTTTATATGGCTTTTACGTGATTAACCGTATATCACCAGAGTCACTCTGGGAGATGGCCAATACCCAGGGATGGGTTCTACTTACCTTTACTGCTGGTTTGCAATGGGAGCGCGTACGTGCTTCGCTCATGTGTGAAGAAGCTTCTGTGCATGCACAGATCATCAGTGATGACATCGTGGGGGGTGGGCACAGCCTCCTGCCACCATTACTACCAGTTCTCAAGAACCAGACCGAACTGGGAGCAACTCACCATTGGCAGTACCTAAATTTGACAGATAATAAATAAATACCCATAATAAATATCCATGGAAAACAAAACTTCACAGTGTCCCTCTGAATTTGGAAATGAAAAAGATGTCAGTTACATTTTCTGATACATCTGAAAAAAATATGTGTCCGTACATTTATAAGATTTGAAAAAGAATCATGCTTATTTATTTATTTATTTATTTATTTATTTATTTATTTATTCAATTTATATACCGCCCTTCTCCGACAGGGACTCAG
>JANHZT010003803.1:141322-154239 GCA_032468215.1 Stegonotus admiraltiensis
AGGGGGTGGGGAAGGCTGTTTTTGCCCTACCCAGATGCATAGAGAAGATCTGGAGGATCTGGAGTGAGAAAGAAAAATGGGCCTTCCGCACCACCACCCCCGGCCAGGCCCTCCAGAGGCAGGAAACATCCTGTTTCCCTACTTCTGGTGGGCGCAGAAGGCCCGAAAATCAGTTGGCTGACGTGCACATGTGTGCCAGAGCTGAGCTGACGTGCCAGGCAACATGGCTCCGCGTGCCACCTGTGGCACCCGTGCCATAGGTTCGCCATCACGGGACTAGCCAGTCAATCAAACATTGTGACAATATATAAGGACCAAAGACAGCAGTGGTGATAGAAAGCATATGAGAAGCTGGAGAAGTACTAGGGGCTAAAGGAAAATAAAAGCCAAAGTGGTCCCAGTGGTGGTAGGAACACTTCTCTCATTCCTAAACTGGTAGAGTGGCTCCAACAGATTCCAGGAACAACGTCAAGTTTTCTGTTCAGAAAAGTGGAGTAGTAGGAACAGCTAAGATATTGTGCAGAACTCTTAAACTCCCAGGCATCTAACAGAGGACTTGAGATTGAGGAAGACACAGACCACCCATAAAGATGAGAAGGGAATCCATACATAACATAAGTGTAGAAATTGCTCTCTCTGTCTGAGATCCCAGAGCCAATAATATTAAAAGGGAAAGGGCTACTTCTTCATTAAGGCTACTTAACTGTTAAAACTATGGAGGGGGGGACTGATATATATCTAGAAGAAAGACTGTTTCCTTCAGATTGCTGATAAGTTACATAGGGTGGACAATCAGATATTTTTCATCATATGATGACTGATAACGCTATGACTCATTGTATCACATTGCAGACAATATTAGCACGCATCTCTCATTCCTCCATTTGAACTTAAGGCAAATGATGAATTATTGATCTTTCCAATATCTTGCAAAAAATATTTGGTGAGTACTGATCTATAACAATATATATGTGCGTGTGTACTTAATACTTACCATAATTGTGCTAACATCAAAAGGATATTTCTTTTGAAATTTCAATATTTGTTAGAGGGAAAAATCACATTGGAAGGATGGCTTGGGAAGTTATTCAGAATAGGAAAATTAGGTTGGGAGAGCAAATAAAACTGATGGACCTCCCTTGCTTTGCCAAGTAAATGAGGTAAGAATTAGATTGTCAACTATTGGCTATTGTTTATGGCAGATTAATATACAGAAAATTAAATAACTTTTTAAAAAATAATTAATATATTCCACTCTCCTCATTCCTCCAGCACTTTAAACAGTAAAATTGTTTTGAAAGATTACTGCAATTTCAGGAAGCTAAAGATACTTGATTAAAACTTAGTATGCTTTAGTATTTGACTCTTTAGAATATTCATCATTGTGGAATTCAGTGTTGGACTGTTATAATTCCAGTTACACATGGGCAAGCACGTTTCTAGGGGGATCTTAGAATACCTGTCCTGTAGTAATGCAAAAGGCAATTATTATGCTTTGCCCAGAAGAAAGTTTTTCTTAATTTGGAGAATGTCAGTAAAGAGAGATAATTGGCTGTTTCCCAAAAGCCCTTTGTCACCCAAGTCCTATTTCTCTGTGATAAGCTCCTTACCGCCTGAAGTTCAGTGTCATTAAATCTTTGAAGAAGTGTGCATTTGGCAAGGTCATAGCCCAAGAATCGTAGAAACTCTAATGATAGCTGATAAGTCATTTGTTTTTGTACTATGACAAAAGTTCATGCTTAAGGAGCATTCACTGGTCATCATTAATGGGGGTAGTCCTGAGGAGAAGAACTGGACTTTCTGTCAACAATTTAACATCAATCTCCATGCCCTAACTTCAATTTTACAGATGTTTTTAACCTGACCAGAGTATTGGAAACGTCTCTTGGTACTACAATTGTAGATAACAGAAATTTAGTTTGGGGCACTATAGAGATATCAGTCCTAGCCAGGGGTGGGTTCTATTTACCTTTACTATTGGTTCACTCGCTCAATCACACGCTCTTATGCACATGTGTAGAAACTTCTTGAAGTCACCAAGAAGTTTTGATGACATCGGGGTCAGTGGGAGGAGGCTCCCTCTGGTTTTACTACCAGTTTTATAGAACCGGTCCAAACCGGGAGCAACCCACCACTGGTCCTAGCACAAGGTCCACCTGACTCCACATAGCATTTGGGCTAAGGTTACAGCTTGAAACTATACAATATATAGCAGCTCATTGTAAAATAAAAGATTTTTGGCTGTTTGGGGGAACTGAAAAAGCAAATATACTGAATTGTACTTAAATACTTTAAAAATACTGTACAAATTTCATTCCAACCAATATTGCAGAAGATAAAAAGGGAATTCAGTAAAATGACCTTACTAGTTTCATGAACCTAATCAAGAGTAACCATCTATTACATCTCAATATTGCTGCTAAATAAAAATAAATAATGGGTAACCAATGAATGTAGCAGATAGGGAGAAAGATTGGCTGCAGTTAAGAATTCATCATGCTGCTAATGTCCCCACACTAGAATACCCAGTAACCCATCACTTTGTGAAGATATTGAATAATGATGATGAAGGAAAAGATCAGAACGAAGTGAATTATCTTTGGTCAATATATAGGAAGCTGCCTTAGACAGACTGTTGGTCCATTTAACTTAGCTTTGGCTTTTACTGTAAGTGTTTTTTCAGGGCCTGGCTCTATCTGGAACTGTTAAATGAGAACTGAACACAGTAACATAGTGCATGGTCTTCTACTGATCTGCTGCCCTTCCTTGATTCCCCCATCTTGAAGCATTTTTCCAGTCCAGTGATAAAGATCTTTGGGGCTCTTTTTTTCCTTCCAAGAAAAAATCTTATTGATATAATTGGTAATTAGTTACTCATAAAACTATTGCCTGTTCTGTCAGTCTACTTTAGTACTATGACAGTCTGATCTAGTTGGGCAAGTAACATGTTTACTCATTGAATACATGTGGTAATTTATGTTATGACTCCCTACATGCTTTTTGTCACTTGTACAAATATACAGAAGCAAGGTAGAAGCCAGTACCATGATGGTCTGACCCAGAGGTGGATTCTACTTACCTTTACTACCAGTTCGCAACAGGGCAGTGCACACATGCTTGCTTTACTTGCACATGCGTGCATTTTGATATCATTGGGGTCAGTGGGTGGAGCCTCCTGCCGGTTTTACTACCGGTTCTACAGAACCGGTGCGAACTGGGGGCAACCCACCACTGGTCTGGCCTGGTTTAGAAATATTTGCAGCCTCCTCTCCCTGCCTGTACCAGATGCCATCTGCTGGTATGTCCATCCTCTAGTTCTTGTCTTGATTTGTCACATTCTAGATTTATCCATACTGCCTAGTTGCCCCATTACCAGAACAGATTGGCATCTATTTATGAAGGGCAGGAATGAATGATGTTGCCTTCTTTTAAACTTCCGTTTACTTTCAAGCCTTGTAAATAGATTGCGGTTTTGGAATCTGCCAGATCCCAATCAACTGGGGTAAAAGGGACTTACTCTCAGTTCCCAAATAGCCGTTAGAGCTTTACAGGCCAAGAGTTATAGCAATTTTGGAACTGTAAAGGTAGCTCTGGGGAAAAAAAATCAGAAAAGCAATAGGAGAGCTTTTTAAAAAAAAAAAAGTTGTGCATGCATTTTGAAGTTTTAATTTTAACCACATATAAATTCAATTTAATTTAAGTGTGTGGGTTTTGTACAATGATGGAAAGGAGGAAAAGGAGTCGGAGAAGAAAAGATTTAGGGTCTGTAGAATAGAAAGTGGATAATATTTAGATAAAGATATAAATAAGGACCGGATAAGGTTCAAAATAACAATGTATGATAAGTAGTAAGTATATTTGTTATATTAAAAATATGTATAGAAATGACAAAACCGGGATGGTCACATTATGTCCAATGTTTTTAATGTTTATTTAATAAAAAACTTATTATAAAAAAAGGTGTGTGTGTGTCTCTATAAGAGAGAGGAGAGGAGAGGAGAGGAGAGGAGAGGAGAGGAGGAGGCACAGATAAAACTATATGTATATGAGATTATCTGTTCACAGGAAGAAAAATGATTAGCAATTACTTTCTTAAAACGGAAACTATGCAATGGTATCCTACAGTCCAGAATACATAACTTGCAAACTGGTATCAAAATGTCTCAGTCCAGTCCAGACCAGGAAGAATTTTATGAAGTCATCTTAGAATCAAACTGGCATGAGCACAGACCAGGAATAGCTTAAACAATTAGTGCAAATATTCCTTCTGTCATCTCTACATTATGAAACTATGATGCCCATTCTATATTTTGGTTGATCTTGGATTTTCTGTTCAGTGCCTCCTATCTGTTAATCAGCCTTCCTGTCTTGGTTCATATCTTATTTGTGCCACCTCTATGGCCATCATTTGAGGCTGCCTGCCCGAGTTTTTCAATGAGCATTGAAGCACCTCACCTCCAAAACCAAGGGAACTTTGCTGCCAATTGCAGGTCCTTCCACCCTCAGGGTGCACACTCAAGAATGCTAACTGCTTCTCCTTCTACCCACAAGGTGCACGCTCAAGAAATGTCTGATGGTTAGTAGTGGCCGAAAAAGTCATAAGATGAAGTCAATATAGTACCTTCTCTTTCAATGTTGTGGCTGATAATCAAGATTACACCCTGTGATATTGAACTTAATGGACTGAAGCTCTGGGAGAAATTTGCTTCATATATAGATGAATCTCTGTAATAACACAAATGATAGATTTAACATTTAATCTGTTTTTTCAACATAGTTATTTCTTGGAAGCTACAGCAAGACTTAACCAGTTTTCATCAGGTTTTCAAGATCAAGGGATAAGCTGATATATACAACTTCTTAAAACAATTTTATTAAAAATATTTTGAACTACATTTCACATGTAAACAGTTTTAGGTCTATTAAATCACAGGAACAAGAAGAAAGAGATTTGGGGTCCATGCTCAAAGTTTATTTATTACAATAGCTGAGGCACAGCTCTATAAAATAGAGGAACATGAGCTGCTGATGTACTGGTAAGTATGCTGTTACAGAGTTTGTTCTTATATATGTATTTAAATATATTAATAATATTACTCTTCGTGTTTACAGATTCTGTACTGAAGAAGTTAGGAAACAAATTTGGAACTTGAGTATTTAATAGAAAGAGAAATTTCTGTTCCTCACGGAGATTTCTTTTATTCTATTGTGTACTTTAGAGTAAGTTGGATGGTACATTTAATAGCAGATCCTATCTTTTTTTTTTTAACCCTCAGGTTCTTATTTAAGCATTTCCATCCAAGACAGGAAATGAAAACAGAGGAAATGCTGATGAAAGCACAGTTTGAATGTTACCAGAAATTTATACAAGTTCCTGTGCATGAGAATACAGGTAAAAGAGTACTCTTGTTATGTTACCAATATGAATATAATTTTAATTGATAAAAGTCAAAGCAAGAATCTGTATAGCTTCTTTAAACCTTTAGCTGAAGCTTAATTTTTTCCCCACAAGGCCTTGCCCCATCAATCCTCCAAGACAAATTATCCTCTTCATGGAGGGGTCTTCTTTCTTGATGATTCCATGATTAAGGAATTGCTTCTTCCTAAATTTTTGATTTCTGCCCCAAACCCAACACCAAATCTTTCATCAACAGCCAGACTATGCATGACAACTGCCTCTGTTCTGACCTCCTTGACAGAGACGCTCAACTGATGGAATTAAAACAGACATTAAGAAAACTGAACTACTCACACAACAAGATCAACATACAAATCAATAGAACCAGAACAATTACTAGAGAAAACCTATTATAAGACAAACCACATATTTGTGCCTGCATCTAGGCCAAGTAACTTATTAATTAAAAATTATAACACGGAGCAATCCCCATATGCACCAAAAGGTTTCAGTTTATTTCAGAAAATCTCAACAAATACAATAGGTTAACAAATTTAATTTTAATCTTATATCAGTTTAGGTAATCTAGACTCTTAATAGGTATACATAACAGAATAAAAGAGTTGGAAGGAACTTTGGAGATCTTCTGGTCCAACCCCTGCTCAAGCAGGAGATGCTATACCAGGGGTGTCAAGCTTGCATTGTCATGTCGTCGTCACATGACGTATTGCAACTTTTTTCCCCCTTCACTAAACTGGAGTTGGGGGTGGCCAGCACATGACACATCCAGCTTGCAGGCCATGAGTTTGACATCCCTACTCTATACCATTCCGGACAAATGGCTGTCCAATCTCTTCTTAAAAGCCTCCACTGTTGGAGCAACCACAACTTCTGGAGGCAAGTTGTTCCACAGTCTCTCATATAAACTGCATCTGCCTAACCAACCTGTTCACCTCTCCTTCACCCACTCCATCTCATTCTAATTTAAATCCTATATTAGTTCAGCATCTGATTTTATAAAATAAAAAGTAATTTGTTATAAAATATTTTATTAAAGAATTTCATAAAAGATAAAAATTTATACAAACTAATACAAAGTTTGAAAAAAAGAAAAAGAAAGAAGAAAATCAGAGAAAAATCTAAAAGTGGAAGAAAAGGAAAAAAAGCAATAGAAAAATAGAAAAGAAAGAAAAAAGATAAAAAAGTAGCTTCTGATCTTCATTACAGCAGTTATAATTACTGTTATAAATTTACCTCTTATTCTATGGTTACAACATAACTCCCTTCTTTCTATAATCTATCCTCTCTAATCATTCTCTGGAAAACTGATACAAACAAGAACAAATGTATTATAGATTAAAAACTGAACATATTTCTCTTTAATTTTTAGGTTCTTCCTGCAATAGAACATGGGATGGCTGGTTATGCTGGGATGACACTCCTGCAGGAGAAACAGCCACACAGAATTGTCCACCTTATTTTCAGGATTTTGACTATCTGGGTAAATAATTACAGTTCTTTGTTCACTGGCACTGTAAAGATTGAGACATAAATTAGCAGCTAGACGGTCCGCCTCATGAGATCCCCAAGCAGAATTCCTACCTGCTCACATTTTTCCAAACCTTCAAAAGATCATTAATGCTCTTCCCACTTTCCCATTTTTCCAGGGAATAGTGAGTGACTTCTGACTTCCCTATTACATTTCTTATTAAAATTCCTATTAAATCAGTGGTAGGCTGAATTGAGAGATTTGAACCATGCCTGTCATTTGGATTCCCCATGTTGCCTTTCTTTTCCTTATTTTGCTTAGGCCTTCTTCAGTCTTACCAGAGTCACTCTATTTATTAACAAAAGTTGCCTGTACAGAAGACTCAAGAGAGAAGCATTAGAAATGATGCTTTGATGGCAGAGTTCTCAAACTTATTCCTAAGAATTAAAAACAGTGTCTTCCTTGGCTAATTACAAAAAGCTAAGAAGAATTGGATTTGATGAACTGGGTTGCTTTTGATAAGACTATGCGGATAAAAGACAATCAGAAAAAAAAAGAAAGTATAATGGAATGCACATATAAGGAGGTTATCAAATCCAGGCAATTCTTTAAAATAGTACCTTTATATCAGGGGTGGGTTCTACTTACCTTTATTACCAGTTTGCAATGGGATCGTGCACGGAGCCATAAAAAAATGAAGAAATAAAAAAAGGTTTAAACAAAGTGAAACTAAAATAGAACAATAAAGTAACCAGGGGAAAAGAAAACCCCCAAAAGATACATCAATATGATTAATAAAAAAGGAGTGGGGAGCAGAGAGTGGTGGTGGGGAGGTGGAGTGATATCTAACAGCCACATTCAGAGTCAGATTCCCCCATTGGGTCCCCAGGCCAACTTGCAAAGCCAGGCTTTACACTCTTGCAGAAGAATAGGAGGTTGGGGGAAAATCTTACCCTGGAGGGCAGGAAGTTCCAAAGTGCGGGAGAAGGTTCTTCTTCTGGAACCTGATAGTCAGAGTTATTTGACTGATGGGATATGAAGTAGGCCTTCTCTGCCAGCCTGAGTAGGACAGGTTAGACTTAGTGGGACAGTGCAATTCATCAAGTAGTATGGACCTACAGTATGCCATTAAGGCGAGTTGTCCTTCAGCGAGTTGGCCATAATGAATTGTCCCATAGTGACTTGGCTGTGATGAGTTGGCTACAGTGAGTTGTCCCATTCCATTCCAAAGACTGCTTTTGCTGCCACACTTTGCACCAATTGAAGCTTCCAAATGGATTTCAAGGGTAGCTCCATGTAGAGTGCATTACAGTAGTCCAGATGAGAGAAAACTAAGGATTGAGTAACTGAGCACAAAGAGTCAAGATCTAGGAATTGTTGCAGCTGGTGTAAAAACTGGAGCTATGCAAAAGCTCTCCTAGCGATGCCTGCTACCTGTTCTTCAATCAGGAGATGTGAGTCTAGGAGAACCCCAAGTTGCAAACTGGGTCTGCATGGGAAAGTCCAACCCTGTCCAGAACCAGAGATGACAAAACCCTGGATGCAGCTAAAGCCATTCAGCCTTACCCATGTTCAGTTGAAGTCCATTGTCCCCAATCCAGGACCCCACAGCATCCAGACATCGTGAGAGAACAGAGATAGAATCACTTAGGTCACCCATGGTTGATGGTATTGAAGGTCGCTGAGAGGTCAAAAAGGATGAGAATGGCTGCACAACTTCCATCTCACTCTCACCAGAGATCATCCATAAGTGCAACCAAGTCTGTCTCTGTCCCATAGCCAGGCCTGAATCTAGATTGAAAAAGGTCCAGGAAATACACTTATACACTTGGACCTCACCAAATGGACTTCACCATAACCAGACTGACTATGTTCTATGCGGTCATCAATCAACCAGCTCAGTCCTTGCTTTTAAGATATATCAAAGGGCTGATTGTAGTTCAGATCATGAAGTGTTGGTGGCAGAGATTAAAGTCAAATTATGTATCACCAAAAAGGCAATGTCTCCAAAGATGTTTGATGCAACCAAAATCCCTACTACATATACAATAAAGATGAAAAATAAATTTGAACTACTGGACACTGCTGAGAAGATGCCTGGTGAATTGTGACAAGAAGTTCAATTGACCATTATTGGAATTGCAGAAGAACACATATCTCAGAGAAACCAGAGAAAAAGTACAAGTGGCTCTCAGATGAAACCATCAAAATAGCTGAGCAAAGAAAAGCAGCCAAAGCAGCAGGCAAATGGGAAGACGTAAGAAAAATGAATGAAACTTTCCAAAGGACAGCAAGCAAGGATAATGCTGGGATGAGCAATGTAAACAGCTTGAAGCAAACTAGGACTAGAGGTGACATGATAGCAGTGCTCTAATATCTAAAGGGCTGCCACAAGAAAGAGGGGGTCAATCTATTTTTCCAGAGCACCTGAAGGCAGAACAAGAAGCAATTGATGGAAACTAATCAAGGAGAGAAACAACCTAGAAATAAGGAGAAATTTCCTGGCAGAACAATAAATCAGTGAATTTATTGTTGTGGGTCACTGTAGGTTTTTAAGAAGAGATTGGGCAGCCATTTGTCTGAAATAATATAAAGTCTCCTGCTTGAGCAGATGGTTGGACTAGAAGGCCTCCAAGATCTCTTCCAACTCTGTTGTTCTGTTATTATGAATGTAGCCCACTTGCTGATGCTTGCCAGAGTGCAGGCTCAGTCCCAATACCCATTGTTGGCTCAAATGCTCATATCCACATGTATATGGCTCAAATGTTCATATGGCACAAATGCTCATATCCACATGTATATGATGACCAGAGTCAAATTATACCCTTGCCCTTCCCTCTGCTCAACAACAACAAAAAGTTATTTTGAAACAGAGAGTTCAGATGAATTTTGCTGTAATCTGTATTGGGAGAAACAAGGGGTGGCCGTAATTTCTGGTAACTTTAATTAGAATTTGGGACCTTCAAGAATCAGAAAAATTCTGAAGAACCTAAAGGTAGAAGATAGGTTTTTCACTATTTAATTCTGCTTGAACAATACTTTAAAATATTGTTCTGTGACAGAAAGGAGTATTGTTTGTATTGGTTTTTTAAACAATGCTTGTGGTGATTTTATTTATTTTTTTCTCAACAAGAAAAAGCATTTAAAATCTGTGAAGAAAATGGGCATTGGTTTGTACACCCCGAGAGCAAGAAACAATGGACAAATTACACCCTCTGCTCTGATAATTACCAGGATATGAAGGTAAGAGAAGTGTAAATAGAACTGGCCTTGAGGAAGAGATTCTATGGGCAATGCACCAAACAACAAGACTCCAGATGTTGATACTATCCTTGCAGAATTACTGAGAACTGTACGCATTGAATCCTCTAAGACTGTGATGGCGAACCTATGGCACGGGTGCCACAGGTGGCACTCGGAGCCATATTGGTGGGCACGCGAGTGATGCCCTAGCTCAGCTGCAGCGTGTATGTGCGCACCAGCCAACTGATTTTCAGGCCTTCCGGTCCCACTGGAAGTTGGGAAACTGGCTGTTTCCAGACTCTGGAAGGCCTCTGGGGGTATGGGGAAGGCTGTTTTTGCCCTCCCCAGGCTCCTAGAAAACCTCTGGAGCCTGGGGAGGGGGAAAAACAGGCCTACTGGGCCCACCGGGCCATCAGGTGCCAAAAGCAGGGGGAAGTGTGGGGGGGTCACGTGCACATGCGCGGGAGGGCGGGGCGCACTGAATTATGGATGTTGGCAGCCGCACCCGCAGCTCCCCCCGCTTTTGGCACGCGACGTCAAAAAGGTTAGCCATCACTGCCCTAAGCCATGGAGCACTTTAAAGGTAAGAACCATCACCTTGAAGCGTACCCGGAAGGCCACCGGGAGCCAGTGCAGCTTGCACAGGAGAGGTGTTACATGAGAGAACCTTCCACTTATCCTTATTTTCCACCAGGATAGGATCAAGGACCTCCCCAAAAAGGCTACCCACTTTAAACGGGGCTGAAGCCAGCCACCATTTAGACTTCATATTGGCTTGCCACTGGTGAAGCCACAATAGTCTTCAAGAAGTCACATTGGAAGCTAGGGCTCAAGAGGCAAATTTAGAGGCATTTAAGGTGGCATCTGCCGTGAATTCGGCTGCTGCCATAAGTTTGCTAATATCCTGTTGCAACCTGGTTTCCTCCAGCGCTGCTCTGGCTTGCATTTGATGAAGCCACAGAAGAGATGTTCTAGCAAAAAAAGATGCAGCTGTGGTAGATCTAATAGCCTAAGCAGCTGCCTGATGAGTCTTAGGACTCATCAGCTTTAAGACCCTCAGCTGTATCTGTAGGAATAACCACCGCTGATGCCAATGATGCCAAGGGAGCATCTACAGAAAGGACCTGCAAAAGATCTTCAAGGTCCTGCTCAGCAGTGTACATTTTCCTGTCCATCCCCCCTGGGGGCAGGAACTGAACCAGGCTGGGCCCATTGCCTTTGGATGACATCCTTAAAAAAATTTGGTGAAGGAATCACTTCCTGAGTAGTAACTGGCTCAGTAAACAAACCTGTGAGAGGGTCACGAGGCCTCATAGGGTCCCCTTCTGTCTCTCTAGTCACCCCCATATTAGCTGTGGCCTTAGCCTTTGTCAGCAAAGTCCTGAACAAGTGAGGCTTGAATAGACCAGCATATGTAGGCTTATCCTGGGATGTGCCTTCCTCATCTGACATTGCATAATCACCCACTTTTTCCTCTCCTTCAAATGAAACCTCACTATGGGAGGAATGCAACGGGGAATGAGGTTCAGGCACAAAACCCACTTCAGATTGTAAAGGAGGATGAGAAGAGATAGGCAGGGATGATCTCAAAGGCAATAAGGGAGAGAAGCCTCTCTGTTGGAGAGCAGAATCAATGCCTTGTGAAATAGTCTGAGCAATCAAAAAATGAAGCTCCTGGGACAAATCTGACCCCAGATTCTCTTCAGGCCGGAGCCCTGCTGCTGTAGGCATGAACGTGGCTGAAGGCCCAGAATGCCTATGGCTGGAAACAGGCTGAGGAACATAATGTTCCTGAAAAGGAACAGCATGAAAACTCTGTGTCCCCACTTCAGCTTCAGGAGACCAATTTAACTGATCCTCCTGAGCTCTAGCAGTGCTAGCTTCTATGGCAGGAACTGGAACTGGATTGGACCTGGCTGCCTCTGTCAGCTTTTGAGCTTTGGCAAATTGCTTCTCCAAGGCTTTTTGCCTATGTAAGGCATCTTTGTCAGCTGCAACAGATGTAGAAACTGTAGAAGCTTTAGACTTAGATCTGATTGTGGGTTTATTAGACACTGATCCAGCTCTCCTGGAATCAGAAGCCTCTGATCTTTGTCTGGAGGAAGACTGAGCTGAATTGCTGCTGCAGGATCCAGCACGGTCTGCCATTTTGGGCATTGGCTGTTGCAAAAAAAATTTCCTGCTGAAGGTAGGCTGGGAACACCCAATCCTGGGATTAATCCCTGACAAGTCAATCCTTAGCCACAGTGCACCAAAAATTCAAAAGCAAATGATGATTACGCAGCAGCAAATGGCCTCAACCGACAACACAGTTGATAACTGGTCACAAATTGGAGGCGCGGCAGCAGCAGCAGTAGAAAATGGTGCGAAGCCAGCAAAATGGCTCCTCTGCACCTCCTCCCAATCGGTGCCTCCAACCACAAGCGTGAGACCGGCAACACGGTCACAAACGCTGCAAAGCCTCCATAGATAGTGCAGAGCCGACAAAATGACTCCTCAGCACTGTGACTGGCTGCGCACACTCACGAAAGACTGAAGCCTCTATCTGCTGAATTCACAGGTCAGCATCTGACTGCAAGCAGGCTCGCAGGAAACAAAATGGCCGGTTGCTGTGTCATTGGGCTGCCTCCCGACCGTGATTGAACGTTGGGCTTACCTTGAACATTCATTATATGGGCACCACAGGAGAGTCCAAGCATGGGTTAATTTCAGTCTGTTCTGACGTCACTGAGTTGGAATTTCCTTGGCCATGCCCTCCTCCTCCAGCCGAGCCTCAGTTTTTTCCAA
>JANHZT010003803.1:154339-165149 GCA_032468215.1 Stegonotus admiraltiensis
GTTTGTTTGTTTGTTTGTTTGTTTGTTTGTTTGTTTGTTTGTTTGCTTGCTTGCTTGCTTGCTTGCTTGCTTGCTTGCTTACATTCTGACCTGCGACACCCACCCACCCCAGAAGCCAATTACACCGCATGCTCTAAGCATAGAGCAGGGGTGTCAAACTGCTGGCCCACGGGCTGGATGCATCATGCACAGGCCACACACACCCCAGCATTGCGAAGGGGGAAAACGTCACAAAATGTCATGTGACAGCAACATGACGTGGCAAGTCTGACACCTGTGGCATAGAGTTCATGCCAGCATTATAACTAATACAGAGAGGCCCAATTTTCAGTCCTCCATCATACTTTCCTATATAAAATAACTGTTATCTAGGATTTATTCACAAACTTAGCAACAGTAAATATGAAAATCTTCTTTTATGCAGCCCTTTCTCTTCTACTAGCACTGGATTTATTTGGGTCTAATTCCTTTCAGATTCTACTTGTATTTGAAATGTTTTAATCTTTGATCAACCTTTTGCATGTTTAAAAAGTTGTTTCTTTTTTCTATTCCCGTTATCTGGTCGGGTAAAAAGGGCATCTTTCAACCAATACAATGAAGTTTCAGTCCACATGACAGCAGGAAAGAAATTATTCCTAATTCTTCATAGATGTTATGTAGCAATTCAGATGCCTTCCAGAACTTAGCAGAGCTACTGTCATGGAAGCTGGATAATATATTCACAATTTAGGATGTAATAGAAGGAACAGGGGAGATTGCTTCCAATCTTTTAGTATCAAAATGATCAGATATGAAGACCTCAGAAAGCCCAATTGTAATTTGTGGCAAAATTGCACTCATTTTTATACTCTCTCATGAAGGTTTGCAAAGAGCATTTTAGTGGAGCTTGTTCTTTTGTAGCTATAGATTCAGGACACATAGAAACAAATACAAGTGTAAAACCTTTATTGTTCACTTTTCTGAATTACAGTCTTAGCCCACTCACGCACACATACCACTAATGCATACTTGTCCAACTCAAAGTCTAGCTGGCAAGACCATTTGAATCTTAGAAAGCTTCAGGCTGGACATCCATCAGAAAACATACTTGATTATATGTAATAACTCCAGAATCCTACAGTTCTCATTGATTTTGATAATTTTTAACTAGATTTGGCCAGTTCCAGCTTCATAACTTCTTTTACTAATGAGTGCCATTACCTTTAGTTTACATGGCAACTTTTTTTTTTTAGATCTACCTGGTATTTTGTTGTGTCTTCTTAACTTCTTTTATTCTGTTTGTAAAAACAAAGAATTCTCTGGAAAAGACATTTTGAATAATTTACTATAGAAAAATCATTTACACTCATGTTTGTGTTCCTAAATCTTTTCCCATGAACCTAAAGGTTCCCCTCGCACATATGTGCTAGTCGTTCCCAACTCTAGGGGGTGGTGCTCATCTCCATTTCAAAGCCAAAGAGCCAGTGCTGTCTGAAGATATCTCTATGGTCATGTGGCTGGCATGACTAAACGCCAAAGGCGCACAGAACACTGTTACCTTCCCACCAAAGGTGGTCCCTATTTTTCTACTTGTATCTTTTACGTGCTTTCAAACTGCTAGGTTGGCAGAAGCTGGAACAAGCAATGGGAACTCACCCCATTACATGGCACTGCCGACCTTTCGATCAACAAGCTCAGCGTCTTAGCTACTGAGCCTCCACAACCCTTTCCAATGAATCTAAGACTCTTCAATGCAGTTAATCTGTTACTAGTAAAAGCTAAATAATACTAAATAGGAGTAATACATTTATTGCTTTATAGAGAAAAAGATAAAGGTAAAGAAGTCCCTGCAGATTTGACCCTGTTGCCAACTATAGGGGCAATGCTTATCTCCGTTTCAAGGCCATTGAGCCAGTGCTGTCTGAAGACATTTCCACATTTATGTGGCCAGCATGATGTCATGGAGTGCTGTTCCCACCAAAGTGATACCAATTATCTACTTGTGTTTGCATGCTTTCAAACTGCTAGTTTGGCAGAAGTTGGGACAAGAACAGGAGCTCACCCAATACATGATCCTCTGGTCTTGAACCTGGGCTGCCAGCTTTCCAGCCGACAAGCCCAGCATCTTAACCATTAAGCCACCACACTGCCCGCTTTTATGGAGAAATAACTGTAAATTTCAAAAGTCCCTACCAATCCAACCTAGTGGAACAGAATGGGCATGCTGCAGATCAGAGGTGGGTTTCAGCAGGTTCTGACCAGTTCTGGAGAACTGGTAGCAGAAATTTTGAGTAGTTCAGAGAACTGGTAGTAAAAATTCTGACTGGCCCCACCTCCATCTATTCTCTCCCTCCCAAGTCCCAGCTGATTGGGAGGAAATGGGGATTTTGCAGTATCTTTCCCCTGCCACACCCACCAAGCTTTGCCATGCCCACCAAGCCACACCCACAGAACCGGTAGTAAAAAATTTTGAAACCCACCACTGCTGCAGATCCCATCACCCAAAGAATGTCAGAAGACGAGCTTTTACTGCAATGGCCCATGCTCTATGGAATGTCCTCTCTTTGTAAATCAGAACAACCTCACCTTGTTAGTCTTTTGTACACCCCAAGAAAACTGGGCTGTATGTTCCCTTGCCTGGGACACTGAATGGGTCAAGGGCAAAGTATCTTGCTCCTGGGTATATTTAATTTGGTTTAGTGTTTTTGTCAGTTTTACTGTTTTTACCATTTTAAAAAGTTTTTAATATTTTCAACCGCATTCTATTTTTTTTGAATTGTGAGCTATCCAGAGTCATTGATTGAGATGGGTGGCCATAGAAATTGAACAAACAAACATCACATAAATATTGTGATGCAATACCCTTGGACCAGTGGTGGGTTACCACCGGTTCGCATCACGTACATGCTTTCTGCGTGCTTTGTGCGCGAGTGCACACTTCACTCGCATGCATGCCAAACTTGTGCTCCGTGCAAGCACAATGTGAGAGAATGAGAGAGGTTCTCAATGAGAGAACCGGTTCTCTCTCAGCTCACCATCATCACTACCTGCTTGCTTCAACCGGGCCAAACCGGTAGAAACCCACCACTGACTTGGACCCTAAATCATGATAATGTACTTATTTTGATAATTATTAGTAGTAATGTATGTATTACTTTGAGCTTTTGTATTTCATGGAACACTTGCAGCAGGAATTATTGTGCACGACAACAGCTTTCTATGTTCAGATTCCACCTTTGTTTCTATGTTTTATTCCAGTCAGTTTGGAATACCTACTACATTGCTATTACTGGCCTTAGCCTTTCCTTCGTTTCGCTGTTGATTTCCCTTGGCATATTCCTCTGCTTTAAGTAAGTATTGTTTTAATTTTCAGCAGTGTGTGATTTGCAAATTTGTATGCAATACAAAGATATATATCTCTCTCTCACTCCAAATGAAGAAAAACATGCTATCATCTATAAATGTCATGGCCCATCGCTGCCAGCACAGCTAGCTGCAGAGTCAGATGAGGAGGAGGTGGTGGGAGAGCCTTGGCCAGCTTCAGAGCCTTTGGAAGGCTCTGATAAGGAAACAGAATCAGAGACAGAGGCAGAGACAGGGCCTTCCATCCTCCCCCAGATGGAGAAGCAGCTGCCTTCAGGGCCTGAGCTGAGGGAAGGCAAGGAACAGATGGGCCCCATCCCAGATGTGCGTATGTGCAGAGAGGAAATGAGAAGAGAGCAAAGGAAAACAATAAGCAATGTCTCAGAGAGAGGCAGACACAGACGATAGCCAGCCCCTCCCTGGTTGGGAAATAAATAGGAGGGGTTGGGGAGTGGCCAGTTGTCGCAGACAACCATTTTTTTCTAGTATAGAGCAAGCAATTTGAATTTCTTGGCTAAACCCAGGTTTGTTGGGACTAATTACATTTGATTTTTTGATTATCCATCTGAATAAAAGACTGTTACTGCCCTGTTATAAAAAGGGGCTTGTTTTACTCATGAGTAAATGTCTTATCACTACCTGCAAAGACTGGGTCAGAACAATAAAGCCATCAAGTAAGTATCATTGGGCACAGAAAAAATCCAACATGATTTTGTTTATCTGTTGTTGTGTCATAAAATTCTTTTGTGTCATCTGTGGTAATTGATTTACTTGCAGTCAGTTTGAGAAAAGAAATAGTTTGCCCCATCCAGAACTTCACATACATCATACATATATAATCAATATACTCGTTCTGTTTCTTTTTGAGGTAAGCATTGCTATACCAAGTGCAGAGGAAAAATGAAATAGTAAACAGAACAAATCATACATGAGAGAAGAAATAAGTACTATTCAGTAACTGATTCTAGTTTACTAATTCATTCACCTATATATTTACATTATGTAATATTCTCCATGCCTTTCTATTGTTCCCCTTTGTCCTGCCCCATCCATTCATGTCTCCTGCATTGTGTCTGGATGGACAGAATTTTCTTCTCTTTTGCTCATCAGATTGCAGAGGGGCCTGCTCTAGTGGTACCCTTTCTCTGTTGCTTTGTAGTATTTTCAAAAAATATTCAAGTCATTCTAAAGACATTTGGGGTTTTTTTGGTTTTTTGTTTTGTTTTTAAAAAGTAGCGTATTCTGGGAGAGGGAAGCATGATGTCCAGATGTTGACTAGCTCAATGCCCATGAGAGTACGGTAGTGCATTGAAATAAAATTGTAGCATTGTGCATACACCAAACAGTATTTGATAGAGGTACTTTGGATTGCATGCGAGGACAGTATTTCTCTATTATTCATTAAAATATGCAACCTTTTTTAGGTTCTGCACAATTCTTTCCCAGCTTTAGAAACCTAATGAGGACATCTATATAGTAATAAAATAACAGAGAAGCCTTGGTCTCATACATGGTCTGAAAAAATGATTCCAATAATTTTTGAAGCATGCACAGCCCTGTCACCTAGTATCATTGCCACAAGGCATTTTGGAATATAAAGATAGCAGCTTCCAACCAGATGCTGATGAGAACCCCATTGCCATGGCTGCTAAAATCACATATCACCTCTAATCATTTTCTGTACTTCACTTTCCTTCTCCCAAATGGATCAGAATTCCTGAACAACTGCATCCCATGTTAGTGGGACAGTGAAAACAGTGGAGGATTTGTCAGCTCCATCTGTATGCAAACATTTTAAACATTGTGGACACTGTAGTCGAAGAATAAAATCACTGATAAAATTAAAAATGCGGTCATCACTGGCCAGATTCTTCAAAAGACCTCTGGCTTTTCTGAAAAGTTGATTTTTTAAAAAATTATTTCAATTGATCAGATGAATTTGTTCTTTTTGTAAACATCCCATCCAGAACTGGGAGGGATTTTTCTTTTGGGTTCTGAAGTTCTTTCCAAAGAAGCTAACCGATGAGCAAATTCTTGGCACAGAGACAATGGGTGCGTGCTGAACAAGACAAAACCACTGTTACTCAGATATTGTATTTAATATAAAATCATTCTGCATGCAAAAGAGATAAACAATAATTTTCTCTCCTGTGTTTCTTAATAGGAGCTTGAGTTGCCCAAGGGTCAGTTTGCATAAGAATCTCTTTTTTAGTTTTATCTGCAGCTGTGTTATATCACTGACACGTCTGGTAGGAACTGTCCAGCAATACCCACTGGTTGCAACTCCTCCAGTAAGTAGGCATGATGCTGTTTTTACTTTTCAAATTTATCAGCTTCAGCATCTAATTGGGAATACTGATTCAAAGCTAGGAGTGACAAGGGCCCTTTGAATCAGAGAATAGTCTGGGAAGTTTAATCTTCCTCTTCACATCTGCTTGTTTGCTAAATCAGGTGAAAATTATCTGTATTATAAAAGAGTCTGCATGAATTGTATGCTGTACTAAGTCAATACTCCTGCCTGCCCACAGGTATGTAAAGTGCTTCACATCTCCCAGGTCTATTTTTTACTTTGCAACTTCTTCTGGATGTCGTCTGAAGGAATTTACCTCTATACTGTCACTGTGGTAAATGTATTTGCAAAAAGACAGGCCTTGCGGTGGTATTATTTTCTTGGCTGGGGTACGTTGTTTTCCTTTCACTTCCTCTTCTTTCTACATTGCAAGAACACACACTGTAGCAAGATAAATTGTCATCGTGGGAAAAGTAACGTGCTGCATTGAATCTCTGAAGATTTTCTAAGCCCCCTCCCCAAGCCTATCTCCTCCCATTATTGTGATTGATAGATTCTATAGAATTCTGGGGTCTCATTTTACTTGCTTGACATGTTGAGTTAGATATACAGATTTTTATGCTATCTTTAACATGGACTATAAATTATACTTATTTTTTATCAATTTTAGATGCTTGCTTTAATTTAGTTTGATGCATGCTAACCTTGCAGAAATGCATTCTTTTCTCTAAGACATTATATATTGATTGATTATGTCCAATCAAATTAGCTGACTCTTGGTAACCACATAGCTCACATAATGCATAAATTTTCTCCTCAATATTCATTTAGGCTACTAATATTTGAAAGCAATATTGGAGTTAAATAAATAAAACTCTCTGTGTTGTTAAAAAAAACACCCTGTTTGTTGTTCACAGGACTCCCTTTAATTCATGTCTCTACATATGCTGTAGCCAGAAGCCTGTATTTCAATGATTAGTAAGTCAAAACTAAAATCACTCAGCACATTTTACAGGAATTTATTTAAAGGAGTCACAGATAATCCTCAGGTTACAATGGCAATTGGGAATGAAAATCTTGTCACTAAGTGCTAAAGCTCAATATCACCTGACTCAGTGGTGGGTTCCAACCGGTGTTACTACCGGTTCTCTTCGTGCATGTGCTTTGCACATGATCACAAGCTCGTTAGGTTTCTGCCCAGCTGAGATGCGGCAATCCACTCTGCCACGCCTATCAGCTGGGCTAAAAAACAAGGAATAAAGGTAGGAATAAAGCGGGGGCAGGCGGGAGGGCCCAGCTCCCAGTCAAAGAGAACCAGTTCGGTGACGTCACATTGTCACCACTACCGGCTCAGCTGAACCAAGCTGAACTGGGAGCAACCCACCACTGACCTGACTACATCACTTAGTAACGTAGCTTTTTTTGGATTTTTATTATGCCATGTTTGTCTTGAGTTTGTTGTTTCTTCTCTGGAAGTCCCCAGGAAGGTAGGGAAGGTGACAATTATAATCACAGGACTAGATGCTCAACCCTCATAATTGCAGACTGGTTGCCAAGGACCTAAATCCTGATCACATAACCATGGAGACACTGCAAAACTTGGAGTCCTGCTCATAAATTCCTCTCATTCAGCGCTGTCATAACTTTGAATGTCGCTGAATGAGTGGTCCTAACCCAAAGACAACTAGCATTGTGGCAAGAATACTCTTTTTTTTTTTTCCAGCTGCTGGTACACAACAGATACTCTTTTATTGTATACCATCAACGGGCCTATCTGGACTGTTCTCTTGGTAAGAACATATCACAATGATTTCCACATCAAATATATTTTTCTTACTTTTATGCCAAATGTTTATCTATGGTGGTGGTGCAGTGGTTAGAAGAATGCAGTATTGCAGGCTAACTCTACCAACTGAAAGGAGTTCGATCCTGATGGGTTGCAGGCTGACTCAGCCTTCCATCCTTCTGAGGTCAGTAAAATGAGGATCCAGACTGTTGGGGGCAATATGTTCAGTAAACCACTTAGAGAGGGTTGTAAAGTACTATGAAGCAGTATACATGTCTAAGTGCTATTGTTAGGAATAAGGAGGAGGCTGACTCACTGCACAGTTAGGTATTAAGTCAATAAATTCACTGCATTATAAAATTAATTAATATGGAAATGCATCTAAATATAGAGTTGCTACAGGGCAGGGGTGGGTTCTACTTACCTTTACTACTGGTCTGCAATGGGATCACACAACGGGAAGCTTCTGCACATGCGCAGATCACCAATGATGACATCCGGGGTGGTGGATGGAGTCTTCCGCCGGTTTTACTACTGGTTCTTGTGAACTGGTCCGAACCGGGGGAAGCCCACCACTGCTACAGGGTATTGTACATAAACATCACATCAATCCTTTAGCAGCAAAAAAGTAAAATGTAATGGTTAAGAACCAAAGTCTACCACAGCATTGCACTTGAGCTTGCCAAATCTCATAGCCTTTCTTCTTCTGCATACTTGTGATAAAGTTAGAGGGAACAGAACAAAAGATCACTCTTTCCTCACACATATATAAACCAATTTCTGTGTGCCTGACTTCCTCCTCCTATTTTTCACACAACCACCACCCTCTGAAGTGAGTTGGGCTGAGAGAGACTGACAGGCCCAAAGACACCCAACTGACTTTGAAGCCTAAGCTGGGACTTGAACTCATGGTCCTAGTTTTTATCCTGGTATCTTTATCACTAGCTATCATGAGGTGTCAAGAATAAATATTTTGTTTATTGCATCTAAGCAATGATTTAGGACTAGAAAAGGGCTCAGTAAATTGTTTTATTATTAATTTCTTTACTTGTATAAAAATACATCCAAGCCACCATTTGAAATGGCACTAAAATGGAAGCCCTGAGGGTTATTCTTTACTAAGAAGGAAGTAGAAAGAAAACTAGTTGTGATTAGTGAAATACAAGCATGATACTGCAAATTAAATAAGAAGCTGGATATGCTAAGTAAATTAGCTTAAATCCTATGTAAAAGAACTGAAGATTGCTTCATTGTTCTTCAGACATGAGGTTTGATTATAGGTTTTGTGAATTATTGGTTGATTTTGTGCAACACCCAATTTTTTGATATTACTTATTAGATTATTAAATATTATTTTGATGACACTCTCTTATTTTCATCTCGTTCTGAATATTTTGTATAGTCAAAATCACTTTTCTGAATTTTAATTTTTTTTAAAAAAAAATTTAACTCTGAAGTGCTTATTATGTTAGAATCATATAATGAATCAGAGAAAAAGCTAGGCCAGAAGAAAAAGCTGCTTTAATGGTGGTAGCACAGCGTTGCATTCAATCATACATTATAGCCATTTTGTCAAAGTTCCATTGATGCAAACATTGAGGACTTAGGCCTGAAAGTCTCTATTGATGTTTTTAATGTCAAATTGCATGACATTTCTTTTTCAAATATAGATGAGATTGGCATGAAATTAACACTTTATTTTTTTTCTATAGGTGAATTTCTTGATCCTGATAAGGATCATTCATGTCATTATAAAGAAGTCAAGAACCAGACATCTTAGAAAATCTGTTCAGTATATGAAAGCTGTGAGGGCCACCTTCATTTTAGTACCACTCCTTGGCATCCAAATGCCTTTGGTTTGCTGGGAACCAACAGGAAGAACTGGCAAGGAGATTCATCAATACATACTCCATGTTTTTATACAATTTCAGGTATCCAAGTTTCTTGAAATATGTGCAACTTACAATGATTGCTAAGGAATGTCACCGGTATAAACAATGAACATATTTTAACTCATTCTTGACTTCATATAAGTTTCAACAAATGCATTCAGACTTTTTTCCCTTTTATTTGTGCAGATTTTAATGAGGGCTAAACTGACATGGATGTTAGTGGGAACTTCACTGATATTCGAAAATTATATATGTTCAAATTTAATAATTTTCTAACAGTATTACAAAATTTGTTAATAAGTTTAACCAGTTTCAGGATGAGTGGAAACATTTGGGTCATATGTGTTCAAATCAAGACTGCTTTTGACAACTGGACAGCACCCCCCTCTCCCTGTCCCTCCCTCCCTCGTTCTTGTGCTCTCTCAGCATCTAACTATCTCTCACATGGAAGATTAAACTTGCTCATGCCAAAATGGTATGATGAAATCAGCTTGTGTTGGTTCATAACAGCCAATTGTCAAATTTTCAAGAATGTTATGAGCCAATTGAGAACAGCGTTTTTGAATACAAGGTGTCTGTCTGTCTGTCTGTCTGTCTGTCTGTCTGTCTATCCATCCATCCATCCATCTATACCTACCTACCTACCTACCTACCTATCTATCTATCTATCTATCTATCTATCTATCTATCTATCTATCTATCTATCATCTATCAATATCTATCTAGAGATAGCTCTTTGGCTGCTCAGAAGCATTATGATGACTATCGGCTGGCACAACTTGTTGTTATTAGCACACCACTGGTCTCACTTTGCCTGCAAAAACTTGTTTTAAAAAAATGTGATTGCCCCACTTGCAGTTCCACAGGAGTTTCAATCCATATTTTAAGTACTACAATATCAAGGATTCCCTTCATATTTAGATGGCATTCTTTTAGAGGATAATTAGCCCTGCCAGCTATCGCTTTGGAGTCATATTCTTATCATCTCCTTTTTTCTTAGGCACATTTGGTTAAATTATTGAATTAGGACCAGGAAAGCCCATTATCAGAGAAGGAAGCTCACTGGATGCTCTTTGGGCCAATTGCAGTCTTTTCATCCAATTTATCTCCTGACATTGTGAGGGGGGAAAAATGAAAGGAAAGAACATGATGAACATTTCTCTGCAGTCCTGAAATCACTCTCCCCCTCCTCTCTTTTGCAGGGTTTGTTGTTGTCGATACTATTGTGCTTTTCTAATAAACAGGTAAAGTATTTTTCTTTTCTTTTAATTTTTTTCTAACTGACTTATGTTTGAAATTGCATGTAGAAAATGATTACAAACAGTTAAGTTAATGTTTAAATGCTATCATGTATGTCATATAGAGAAATAGAAGAGGAATAGTGTTAATCTTTTCTCTCTTTTTTTGAATTTTTATTTATTTATTTTGACATAAAACATAAAACAACATCTTTTTAGAGCAAGGGTTTGATCCGGTATAAAATAAGTATAAATTCCAAAT
>JANHZT010003803.1:204869-220282 GCA_032468215.1 Stegonotus admiraltiensis
AGGTGCAGATGACAGACTCAATAATTCCTCTGTAGAACTGTATCAGCAGCTCCTTGGGCAGTTTGAGCTTTCTGAGTCGGTGCAGAAAGAACATTCTTTGTTGTGCTATTTTTGATGACGTTTTGATGTTAGGTGTCCGTTTTAAGTCTTGAGATATGATAAAAGCTAGAAACTTGAAGGTCTCTACTGTTGATACTGTGTTGTCTAATATTGTAAGAGATCATCTTATAGGAGGGTTTCTCCTAAAAATTGCAGAACTATATTCTCTGTTGTTGTCATTTTTTTCTCTCTTAGTGAGTCCATGCAAGGGGGTTGTTACTACTTTTTAATTCATAGTTTAGCCCACATTTTTAGTATAGTGCTATCCAAACTAACTAGGACTAACTTTGCTTAGGTTCAAATATCCAACAAAGTCACTTATGTTATAATATGGAGCTTGTGTGATATGTGCCTATTTGCAGTATCCCCCCCACACACTTGAACATTCATCTGCTGTGCCTCAACCAGTGTGGGAAGATTTCATTAAGAAAATTGCCTCTCTACATGGTGAACTGTTAAAAATCCCCACTGTGTGAATCGTTTAGAAACAACATTCCACCCTGTTATGACATAACTTCATGAAACAATATAGAATCTTAATCAATTAACAATTGGAGTATTTTGAACCAACAAGCAGAATTGTAATAGAAATTATCTAGCCCAACATTTTCTTATGTAGGATCTACAGTGTGTAAATACAATAGTGTAATAACGTGTGCAATAAGCTTCCCTTAACTGTTTCATTTCTGTATAAATATCTCCAGAGCAAGTCTGCCCAAAACATTTGCTTAACTGCTTCCAGATCCAGATTCCAGATATAATTATCTGACTTCAATCAACTTAAGTCTGGTCACAATAACAGAATAACAGTGTTGGAAGGGACCTTAGAGGTCTTCTAGTCCCACACCTTGTCAAGCAGGAGACCCTATAACAGGGGTGTCAAACTCAAGGCTCGGGAGCCAGATCCAGCCCATAGGGCCTGTGGGCGCACCCTGGAAACAGCAAAAGACCGGCCTGCAGAGCTTCTGCCAGTAAAAACAGAGATTGGGAGGGCTGCATGCCCCCCCCGGCTCCATTTTCACTGGCAGAGAGTTGCAGGAGGCCGTAGCAGCCAAAAATGGAGCTCGGGAGCCCGTTTTCACTGGCAGAGCACCCCCAACAGGAGTGACGTCAGCTGGCCACACCCACCATGGCCATGCCCACTCCAGCCCCCCGAGGTCAAACACAACCCTGATGTGGCCCTCAATGAAATCGAGTTTGACACTCCTGCCCTATACCATTTCAAACAACTGGTTGTTCAGTCTCTTCTAAAAAAAACCTTTCAGTGTTGGTGCACTCACAACTTCTGGAGGCAAGTTATTCCACTGATTAACTGTTTTAACTGTCAGGAATTTTCTCCTTAGTTCTAGGTTGCTCCTCTCCTTGGTTACTTTCCATCCATTGCTTCTTGTCCTGCCTCCAGGTGCTTTCAAGAATAGGTTGACTACCCCTTCTTTATGGCCGCCCCTTAGATATTGGAACAATGCTATCATGTCACCCCCTAATCCTTTTAATTAAACTAGATGTACCCAATTCCTGCAACTGTTCTTCATACATTTTAGCCTCCAGCCCCCAATTATCTTTGTTTCTCTTCTCTGTATTCTTTCTAGAGTCTCAACATCCTTTTTATATCATGGTGACAAAAACTGGATGAAGTATTCCCAATGTGGCCTTATCAAGGCATTATAAAGTAGTAGTAGCATTTCATGTGATCTTGATTCTATCCCTCTGTTTATGCAGCCTAGAACTGTGTTGGCTTTTTTGGCAGCTGCTGCACGCTGTTGGCTCATATTTAAGTGATTGTCCACTAGGATTCCAAGATTCCTTTTGCAATTACTTCTACTGAGCCAGGTACCACCTATACTATACCTGTGTGTTTGATTTTTCTTGCCTAAATGTAGAACCTTATTTTTTTCATCATTGAATTTTGTTAGATAGGGCCCAGTGTTCAAGTCTGTCAAGATCCTTCTGTATCTTCAGCCTATCTTCTGGAATGTTGTCTATATCTGCCTGCTTGGTGTTGTCTGCAGATTTGATGAGTTCCTTATCTATCCCTTTATCTCAATCTTTGATGAAGATACTGAAGAGTACTGGGCCTAAGACAGAGCCTTGAGGTGCCCCACTACATACTTTCCTCCATGTAGATGCACTTCATTAAGGACTAAACTTTGAGTGTGGTTGGTTGGTTGGTTGGTCCCATTCTTGAATTCTTGAACTTAGTGATCTCCTGCTAATAAGTAGCCAAAATTATTTCCTTCATTTTCCAAGCATTTGTTTTAGTTCTGCTTTCTGGATCAATAGAGAATGACTCTCCCATGTTCTGAAGGCTAGCTATCAGATATACAAGCACAGCAAATTGTCTTTTCCCTTAGTTTCTTTTTCTCTCAAAGCTTAGCTGTCTTAACATTTTTCTGGATGCATTGTAATTTGTCCAGTTCCTGCTTACATGTTGCTGCCCAGATTTGGAATTAGTATAGATATACAATACTCTGACTTGAACAGAATGGAATAAAAGTACTAATTCTTGTAATTTGGCTGCTATCAAATTCTTTGCAGCCAAGTATTTGGCACAGTTCATCTGTGAATTTCAAGTACATAGAGTTATTCCAACTCTACTTTGTTGGAGTCAGGTCCTTCATGCAAACTTCTGAAGAGAGGTAGAACTGCCTAAAATGGAAAATTAAGTTTGATTAAGTTTCAGTGGTGGTGAAGCTAAACTTTTGCCCAGTAGGCTTGACACCCATAACAGTCCTTGACAAATATCAGTCAGACTGGAAGAAAGTCTCATCAGACAGAATGTGGTCTTTCATCAGAGTTTTTACCATTAATGAAATATAAGGGAACTAGAGAGATTCTTAAATAATGAGTTATGAGCATAGATTTGGAAACAGATATAAATCTTATGTCCAGAGACCTTAGGTCTTGGAGACTGAAATATTAGTAAGGAACTGTCTAATTAACTCATTAACTCATAGTTCCTTAGCTATTGCAGAGCTTTATTTTGAATTCACTTTAATATACTATCTCTCTTGTTAATGGAACAGCTTAATAAGATTCTCTTTAAGGAACTCGTTTGCCACATACAGTAAGTCAGGTACAAGTCAAAACTGCTAGCTGTAACTTAAATTACCATGAATAGCTTTAGAAAGATGGGGTTCACTTTTTGTAATTCAAACTTTGTTTGTCATCTAAATTATTATTATGTCTCTTATTATCAAATAGTACCTAGTCATTGCACCCATACCCTACTCTAGCCCCATATGTGCAGCCACTTATAAAGCCCAGCATGAAATAACTGTAAGCTCTTAGCAATATTTCTAGAACATTACAGTAGCAAGCTTGATTGCTTATCACCTTTGCATAAATATGTACCTATTGCTTTTGCCTTCAGTGTTTTGACCATGATGGTTCATAACTGATCAATCAAATATTTCTTGCAATACAGGTAGTCCCCACTTACTTACTGACTGCATTTGGGATTGGCAACTCCGTCACTAAGCAACAGGGTTGTAAAGTGAAATATCACATGCTCATGCCCAAAATAAAATGTCAGTTCATCAGTTCTGGTTACAGTTGTTAAGGGCAACATCACATGACCCCTATTTACAACCTCCTGCCAGCTTCTCCATGACTTTGTTTGTTAGAAGCTGACTGTGAGGGTGGCATACGATGATCATGGGATGCTGCAATGTTTGTAAATGCATATGTATGCTGCATGATCAAATAGTGATCATGTGACTCTTGGGATACTGCAATGGCTGCAGTGAACTGGTTGTAGAGTTTGTTCCGTGCCATGATAACTTTGAACACCTGCTGAACAAGTGGTCAGTATTGACATTGCGTTCCTGTTAACATAGCTTAGAACTATATTAAATATTTAAAATTTAAAAATAGTGAAACAAATTCACTGCTGTTCAATGAGACTAACATCTTAATTGATCATCTGTTTTGTACTTTGTTTTCTCTATAACTCAAGAGATTTATGTTAAAGAAAACCTCAAAGATGTACCCTGAACTATGTTGCATTTGGATTTTGTATAGAAGGCACTTGGTATTTTCCAATGTGATCTTCATTTCCTCTATTTTGTTCACTTTCAGCAAGTGATCTTGTCCAGTCAGATCATCCATACTGGGATACCTTCGTGAATTCTGAAATTCAACCAAACAGTGACTCTTAGAATTACAGCATTTAAGGATGAATTGGTAGATAATTCTAACTTGGTAGAATTATTGCATCTTGTGGTAATAAATAATATAATATTTATAAATATTATTGGCTGGTGCATGGACATAAAGTTTATTGCTGTGAAACTACAATACATCTTCTCTAAGATAAAAGATTCTGAGTGCTCTATCCACAGTTCTTTTCATCTTATTGTATTGTTTAGTCTAAGTCCGTCTTCTTTGTGCCAAAAATAAGATTTCTTGTGTGTGTAGTAGGGGTGGGTGAGAGGAAGCAGGTGACAAATGGACCCCTTCAGTAATTCTTGGATTATAGCATAGCTACACACTGTTTTGAACTGCTTGCTCCTAACCATATGTTTTTTTAGTGCACAATGCTTTTTATTTTTAGTTTAATTTCCTCTCACAAATGCCTTTGCTAAGTTTCAAAGATTTCCCATTCTGTCCTAATGGAATATGTACAATTGTTCATTTTTAGCTTACTTCAATATTATTGCCTTGCACAAGTCAGGTAGAATGACAGGGTGGAGTAACTTTGAAAGGATATGGGAGGAGGTAGTCTTTTATACATTAGGGGAATGCTAATTGGGCTTTAGGTGCCAAGTCTTAGATGCTTCAGACTTTCCCACAACCACACCTTAAGTATATGAGCTTGACCCAAATTCATTACAGTCTTTTGTCCGCTTTTCAAAGAACAAATGAAACTGGCAGTCTTATGTGTGAAGAAAACACATTTGTGCATGCACGCAAGTTTTTACTACAAGTTCCTACATCTGTTCATTGCCCCATTGTTCTTTTTCTTGCTGGCTGAAGGAGATATATTCGAATTTTCTCCCAAATGAAGGAGGTTTGTGTGAAGTGATTATATATTGATACTTTTTGACTCTAGTCTTCTCTATTTATCCTGCTATTAAATAGGCAGCTTAAGGTTAAAGGTTAACCTTGAAAATTAAAGAACTTGGGAGGAGAGTAATTTTAGTTCCTAAATAAATACAAATAATTAAAATAGAGATCTGTGTTTTCAATAAATTTATAGCAGTCTGGTAAGTTATGGGACCTAACAATATAACAGAGCCTTGTCATTAGCTTCAATTATGCTAACGTATCTGTAAAGAAACTTACTTTAATGTAAAAACACTTCTCAATGTTAAAAGTTACAATTAGTTATAAGTTTGCCACCTTGATTCATTAGCCCTTTTTAAAATGATAATACTTTTTTTTTTCCTGCAATACTAGGCTATTAAAATTAAGGCTATTGATGGTACTATTTTGAAGGGTAATAGAAATAGGAAAATGTATAAGTCTACATAAGTTCTTTGTGGTAATTATTTATTTTTTGCTGGAATTCATTTTTCACCTCTGACTTCTGACTCTGGTAGAAAGATAAGATGCCTGCAAATAGGCATTGTTTAATTGTCACAATTTGGACCAGCAACTTGGTCATCAAGCAAAGCAATCGCAAAGTGAAACCACAACTATGCTGACACTGTTAAGTTCAACTTTCCTCTGCTTACAGACCTGCAGAGGTTGTAAATGTCTTCAAAGTTACATTTGCATCACTGTTGTAACTGAAAATATTTGCTAAACTAGGCAGTTTACAGAACTTTACAGGTTCTGACAGATTCTGGAGAACCGGTAGCGGAAATTTTGAGCAGTTCAGAGAACCAGCAAATACCACCTCTGACTGGCCCCAGAGTGGGGTGGGAATGGAGATTTTGAAGTATCCTTCCCCTGCCATGCCCACCAAGCCACGCCTACAGAACTGGCAGTAAAAAAAATTGGATTTCACCACTGGTGCACAGGTTTCCAGTCAATATGGATTAGAATAGATTAATTAAGATAACATCTCTGACAACATGCATTTTAAATCATAAACAACTTAAAAACTGCACAATACTAGATCCTATCACCAAGCAGCAACAGCAGGTGGAAGAGTGCCAGCTGATCAAAAGCCTAGGTACCCTGGTCATTTTCAAACTAGCAGCAAAGGTTTAGCAATTCAGCATCATTCATATCAGATGCGGAAAATTGTTCTGCAGATGCAGCCTTGAGCTTGCCAGATAGTAAATCATTGATAAGTGCAACATTCTCAAGAAGACATTGCCAGTAGACTTCAAATGATAGGCAAATATCATTGGGAGGTCAACTCACCCCAGATACACAGTATAGACAAGCCCTTGAAGCTACTCTGCCATTTGTGAACGAAAGATGAAGATATCCTTGCCTACACTGACCTTTTGGAGAAAGCTGATTAAAGGTTGTGTTATCCCATGCCCCCTCTCCCAGAGATGGGCAGAGAGAGTCTGAGTTAGATCAGGGTTGCTATTTTTTATTAGTGACTCCAATCCATGTGGGTAATTTATGAGGACACAGCATTAATTTCATTACTTACAAACCAGTGATTGTGTTTTGAGTACAATTAAGATAAATACTACATGATAATATTTAATCATTTCTCCCCACTTAGGCTTATATGATAATCAAGTAGTTAATCTTGCTAGCCAAAGATAAAAGCATCAAAGTTTTAGCTCAATTTCTTCTGGATTCCTAATCACATTTATCACTTTGCTCTCACACTTGATTTTTACCGTTGCCTTACAATATTCTTTTGGTTGTGCCAGATTCTTTGCTTTTGCAGATCATGGCATTTATTCGTGTTCGTGCAAGCATGCCCATCTGTGTGTCTATGTATATTTAGGTTGATTTAGAATTGCTTGAGATTTTAAAGTTTTTCACATTAAAATTATTGTCATTAAAATAAAAACCTAATTTCTCTGAATGGGAAAGGCATTGTAAACCTTTGTAAAAACTCTGAGGTCAGTGATTGAATGCATCCTCTTGCTTTGAAATCTGTATTACAGTGACTCAGCTTCTGCTGGATAGACACATTAACCTCTTATAATTTGATAAAGTGTCATGTCTGTCTTGTTGTTTGCAAAAATGTTTGTTGACTTCTCCAGAAATTGAACTGAATCACATTTAAAATTGGTACATTTAGTTACAAGCTCCTATAGGAACATAGATCACTTTTTCTACTTTTGTATTTTTTGTGTCCTCCTGAGTTGTATTCTTCATTATGATTGTCTGTGTAATGATTTTATTTTCAGGTAAATTAATCTATCATATTATTAAGAATTCAATTCAAACCTTTATTGTCAATGCACAACATGTGTACGACATTGGATGAGCCTCCCTTAGTGCAGCCCCCCCCAAACACAAAATACATCTCAATGACTCATAAGTGAAAGAAGAAAAAAATACCCCTAACCCAATAGATCATACTAACAGCCACACAATCCTTTATACATATACATATATGTATCTTATCTTATCTTATCTTATCTTATCTTATCTTATCTTATCTTATCTTATCTTATCTTATCTTATCTTATTATATCAGTGTAGACATATTGCACATTGTGCTAGCCCTGCAAGTCTATCATGCTAAGTAGTTGTGGTGTTATATTGCATTCAGAAGTCTGACAGCCCACAGATAGAAGCTATTTTTCAGCCTGTTTGTTCGACTGGCTATGCTTCTATATCTCCTGCATGATGGTAGGAGAGTAAAGAAGTGCTGACCAGGGTGTGAATCATCCCTGATGATTTTCCTCACCCTGCTAAGACATTGAATCCTAGCGATTTCATCTAGTGAGGTCAGGGGACAGCCCATGATATTTTGTGCTATTGTCATCACCCTTTGTAATGTCTTTCTATCCATGGCTGTCAAGCCAGCATATCATACCGTAACGCAATATGTGAGGACACTTTCTATCCTAGACTGATAGAAGGAGGTCATCAGTCGTTGTTCCACCTTGTTTTTCCACAAAATCCTGAGGAGTCTCTGTTGAGCCTTCTGGGCCATCTGGATTGTATTATTTTTCCAGGTGAGATTTTCACTAAGATGGACTCCCTGGAATTTGAAAGAGGAAACCCTCTCCACACAGCTCCCCTTGATGTAAAGTGGGGCAGGTTCTTCTCTCTTCTTCCTGAAGTCTAGCACCATGTCCTTGGTCTTGCTGATGTTTAGGTGCAAATTGTTTCCTGAGCACCATGTGGTTGACTTCTGGACCTCTTCCCTGTAGGCTAATTTGTCACCTCCTGTAATAAGACCTAGTACGGTGCTATCATCCACAAACTTGATAATCACATTAGATGGGTCAGAAGACACACAATCATATGTGTGCAGTGTGTACAGGTAGGGACTGAGCTGATGTGTGACAAGAAGATGTGTGACCTGAGCTTATTGCACTCAAGTCAATGGCATCCACAATGAAAGCCACTGTTTCAAAATGGTGGGCACATTGCAACAATTAAAGCTTGACTCTTAATTGGGGTACATTCAGTATATGCTAAAAAGGGGCAGATCTTTGCCCAGTTGCACTCACCATTTTGAAGCCAGTGACTATTACAGTTAATCCCCTTCAAAGAAAAGTTACTGTAAGTAACTAAACAGCACTTTTATTTTGTGCTAGATTTTCTGGATCCAGACAGTTTAATAGATTCATGGAAACAAAATCCAAGTAGAGCAGGTTACATGTTCTCTATCATTTGCAATTTTAGAGCAAGATTTATTGCATGGCTCAAAAATTATAACTATATTTTCAAAAGAAGAAGCAGAACTGTAAAACCACTGCCATAAAACACGCCAAAGTATAAAACTCCCCATGATGTTTACATATAAATTTTAATTGTGTTTCTGAAAAAGAAGCTATGTTTAAACCATCTACTTTCTTTATCAGCAAAACCGGAGAGTGTTTTATTCAGTGGAATTAATATGTTAGTTATACCGGCAGGCAGTTTTAACTACTATCCTTTAAACCTCTGAACTCTTTTAATGAGGTGATCTGATCACAGTAACTTTCTTTGCCAATTGACTTTTCTTTGTCATTCACACAGTAATTCTGTCTAGTAATGCACATGTGTTACTATGAGAAAAAGTGAATATTTGGGAAATGTGCTTTTGTACTGTTTGAAATCACTCAGACATGACATTGCATTTCTTTTTTAACCAGTCTTTGTTTTAAATAGGTTGGGGAAAAAAGTATTTGGCACCAGGTTATGCAGGAAAGAAAGTTATTTTAACTGTCTATTGAGGACATGTTTTTAAAACAGGAAAAAACACAGTCATGAGTTGATAATAGTTCACTGAAAAGGTTAGCACAACTAAAATGGTTTTGCCTTCTTTTTTAAATGGAACACAACATCCTACACGAATTCACAGTTTAAGAGCTGTAATGTGTAACAGGATAGTTTTCTTTCTGTGAAGTTCTGCTTCTAATTTGAAATACATGTTAACTCATTTCTTATGTGTGAACTAAGACAAAGAAAAAAAAAGCCCATGTTTAAGCTAAGATGACCCTGTTTATTTATAAAAAAATAAAAAATACTCAGTGAGGAGAACTAGAAAAAACCAAGAACTCTTTAGAAAAGAAGATACTGTCCGGTGATTTTTACTATATACCATTATATGCTTGAATATGTACACCAGAACATTTTTTAATCAAATATTATGATACATGCATAAACCTTTTTTACTTCAGGGCATGTCATACAATATTTCAGATACTAAGAGTCTTTATTGGGTGTCTCACATTTCAGCACAAAGTTGCACAGAATTAAATTGAATCCTTCAAAATTGCAACCAAATTGTACTTTTTTATGCGGCAGAAAAACAAAAATAAGCAAACATGTTTTAAATAAACTTTAATTATATTGAACTGAAAATGTTTAAAAATAATTATTTAACTATAGTTAAGCAAATATAATGAGGGAGCCAGTTTGATGTAATGTTTGAGAAACATGGCTAGAAACTGGGAGACTCTGAATTCTAGTTCTGCCTTAGGCATAAAGCCAGATGGGTGCCCTTACGCTAGTCACTGTCTTTCAGTTCTAGGAAACAGATAATGGCAAACCAGTTCCAAAATCTTGCCACAAAACTGCAGACACTGGTCCAGTCAATCGCCAGAAGTAAAAAATGACTCAAAGATAGAATCACTCTCTCTCTCCCTCCCTCTCTCTCTGTCCCTCCCTCCCTCCCTCTTTCTCTCCTCCCCCCCCTTCTCTCTCTCATACACACTCTCTTTCTTAAGTTTGGTCTGGCCCTTCCTACTTTTTGGAATTTGATTCTTGCCATACTATCCAAAGACCAAGCATTGCTGTCTGCTCTCCAAAAGCTGGAAATTCTTGGTTGACTACTACAGAATGAAACTTGGAATATAGATACTCGTTATGGAGACTGGATATTGATCTAATCCAAAGGTGATTCTACATCACAAGGAGTCATTAAATAACTTCAAATAATAACTTCAAATAGATGCAAAGACAGTTGTTCTTTTGAATATGCATGCATATGCTGTTAATGAGTTGAATCTTTGGTTTTATTATACAAACTGCGGGTTTAAAGGCTTTGAATCACAAGTTTGAATTCTATTGAATTGTCAAATTGCAAATTCAAATTGTATGATTCACTCACATTATAAGTTCTAATAGGAGGCTGCTGTTATTAATTTCCAGCTAACCACATTTGGCTGTTATGCTTTAGTCAGATAAATCTTAGTTAAAAAGAATTCCTACTTTGGACATAACAAACTATACTCAGACTCAAAAGCATATGGTTTGGATCCTTTGATGGCCAACCAGAGAGTAGAAAATTGTTCTACTGTGCTGTCCATCATCTCTGCCTATGCCAGCTGTTTCACCATTGTCCTATTTGTAATACTATTTCTACAGTGCTTCCCTACTTTTACTGCATTTCCTCATCCCCTAGTATTTTGGAAGTATTCTCATCAGCTGGAGGCAGCGTTAACTTCAATGCATTATCACATCGAACGAAGTGCCACTGTAGGAATTGGTGCCACAGAATTCATTTAGCATACTAGTAAATAATGTCAGTATAGTATTACTTTGTGAAAGATTTATTGGTTGCATGTGTAAAATGTGTGTGTGTGTGTATACCCACACAAAGACTTTACACTCAGAACTTTATACTATGCAGATAAGTAGCAGATTTATTTACTGGCTACAAAGTGTAGACAGTTGTTGGCTGAACACTGAAGATCCCCTTTTTTTAGAAGAACTCTCTTTTCCTTGTAGTTGAAGCATTTGAGATATTTATTTAGTGGACTTGTTTGGCTACCAGCTCACAAATTGTAATTCTGGGTGGCTAACATAGGGTTAAAACCAAAACAAAAGACAGGGCCATCTTCATCTCAAGCAGTATGCTATTCCAAAGGGCAGACGCCATGAAAAAGGAGGCACACAACTGAATCCTGCCAGATAACATATTTAGCAGAAGGGACTCCAAATATGCCCATCCCATTGGATCTGAGACAGCTGAAACAATCAGAAATAGGCCGTCATGCAAGCAATTCAGGTTTGTGCCATGAAGGTAGTAACCAGAAGCTTGAATTGCACCCAGAAACCTACTGAGAAATAATGCAAAATAATGGCTTTATTGTGTGCTTACTGAAGTACAACTAAAACTATTATGCCTAGATGTTCTTCCCATCCCCCTTACCTCTCCTTAATACTTCCTCCTCCCCAGTCAGGAATGATGTGTAACTTGTAGAGCTGTTGACAAGAGGGCCTTTGCACCAGTGGTGGGTTGCTACTGGTTCACCCCGGATCAGGTGAACCGGTGGCGGCGGCGCCCAGCCACCCGGATCCTCCCACCCACCCGGATGCTTCTGCACATGTGCAGAAGCAGTACGCATGTGCGTGTGCCCACAAGCAAGCCAGTAGTGACAGGTTTTGAAAACCATCCCCACTTTGCACACCTCCACCTAAATTATATTACAGATGTAAGATATTTTCATAGGATAGGTCTCTGATGGTGAACCTATGGCACGCATGCCGGAAGTGGCACACAGAGCCATCTCTCTGGGCACACGAGCCATCACCTGTTCCTCTTCCGCGTTGCGGTGCACTGGCCAACTGGTCTTCAGCTGTGCGGCAGTGCTGGAAACCGGAAGAGCAGCCGCTCAGTGCGCATGCATGCACTGGGAAGATGATCTTCTGGTTTCTGGCACATGCATGTGCACCAGCCAGTTGGCCTTCACAAGTGCATGTGTGCCAGAAACTGGAAGATCAGGTGGCCGGTGTGCACACGCGTGCTGGAAACCAGAAGATCATCTTCCCAGCACGTGCATGTGCTCAGGGCAGCTGCCCTTCCAGTTTCCGGCACACACATGCATGCTCCCATTTCGGCACTCTGTGCCAAAAAGGTTCGCCAGCACTGGGATAGGTGATAACTTACATTATCACCAGTTGGTAGCAGGGCATCATACTATTATATCCCACATTGTTCGTATCCACCTGTTCAATTCAGTCTGAACTGAAGAGAAAGTGGGGTTTTTCTCCCTTGTAGTGGTGGCAGCATCCAGGAAAGAGTTGTCCTTGCACGCTAGCCAATGGGATTGAGACGGTCAAGTTGTGAGGACACGCCTACACCAATGGTCCCCAGCTTTGTCTCAGTCCTAGCTGTGGACAGGCGTGTTTTTTCTTAGGTCTCCCTTTCCTGGATACCTTTGCCTATTTGCATTTTAACCACTGTGAGCACATCTAAGATTGTATTTTCAGATAGTCAGCTAACAAAGCACAGCAGGTTCTTCAGCGAAGTGGAAAAATCTCAACAGGATTGTGAATAATGCTGGAATAGGATTGTATAGGCAGATGTTATGAAAGGAAAGCAGCTAAGCCTAAGATTTCTGAGAACTCAACAAAGATCAGCAAAGTTAAAGAAAATCCTATTGAGCATTTATAATATTTCAAAGTATATTTAAATGGAATGAAATGGAGATTATGAAGTGTTTTCTGATGTTTTGAGTAGCATAGCAATTTGCTAACTTTGGAAAAAAAACCAATTTGCATCAAAGAAATACCCAAGTATTTTGCAATTAACATTTGCCCCTAAGCATCAGTCAAGCTTCTTGTCATGATTATATAATAGGTGTGTAATTGGTTTTAGAGTAATATAAATTCATTTATTAAAAGATCAGAGTTTTGTGATAGTTAAGGACATTAGACAGACAATAAAATTGATATTGTTGCACATTTATTGGGTAGTAAATTCTATTTACTATTTACTACTAGAATTTACTCTATAAATTCTATTTATAGAGCCGTGGTGGCGCAGTGGTTAGAGTGCAGTACTGCAGGGTACTTCTGCTGATCACCGGCTGCCAGCAGTTTGGCAGATCGAATCTCACCAGGCTCAAGGTTGACTTAGCCTTCCATCCTTCCGAGGTTGGTAAAAATGAGGACCCAGATTGTTGGGGCCAATATGCTGACACTACAGGCTTAGAGAGGGCTGTAAAGGCACTGTGAAGTAGTATATAAGTCTAAGTGCTATTGCTATTAAGATTAAGTAATCATGCATAGGATGTTTATCAAATCATACCCAAATTACATCATCTCTATTCTGTTATGAATTATCTTGTCTGTTTGAGAAAAGAAAGAAAGACTCCAGGGAGTCAACTGTTTGTTTATTGACATAAATCTCATGCAGGTGATGACTGTTGGTGAAAAGAAATCTGAAGATTAATGGAATACATGAGAAAATGCTACATGAGTTTAAACATATGTAGGTATTTAGCTTTCCACAGTGCAGGGATATTTTTATATTACCAGTTACGAATGTGGCATATAAAAATATGAGTATTTTGCTAATACAAGCACCATATTGTTGTTGGTAATATTTCTTCCTATTTTGAGTGATCGAAGGAAGGAAGTGCCTTGATGAATCTTACTAAGTGTTCTATTCTGACTGGTATCCTTTCAAGGATCAGTCAAATAGTTCTGGGATACAAATAAATGGAACACAGGAGAATAGCTCTATCATCACTGTTGTTGTTATAATTTGTTTGTATTTTTATCTTTTATCTTTGCCACCCCAAGTTCCTTTGGTACAGAGGCATCTATGTAAATCTGTTCAATACAAAAATAAACAAATTAGTTTTTCCAATACCTGAGATAAACAAGGCAAAGTTACTTTCGTGCAATTTCATATTCATTTAAAATTTTAACCATAAAAGATAGAAAGTATAATGTGCTGAGTCAGATCAAGCCATTTCAAGTCTGACATTAAAAGAGAAAACATCAAAGCCACAGATAGCAGAGGAGAAAATTCTGTTCAAATGAATGGGGAAAATCAACATTGCTGGAGATCATATTCGTTATGAATGGTTGAATATGGGACATGGTAATATTGTAGCATACTGGGGAAGAATAAAGAGGAAAGGAAGAGGGGGTGAAGGTGATTTTATGAAGATGCATTATATAGACTGTAAAGACAAACATGGGAGACTTGAATGAGAAGAAATACTGTAGACCAGGGGTCTCCAACCTTGGCAACTTTACGACTTGTGGACTTCAACTCCCAGAATGCTGGCTGAGGAATTCTGGGAATTGAAGTCCACAAGTCGTAAAGTTGTCAAGGTTGGAGAGTCCTGCTGTAGACAATATATTAAAAGTAGAAGAAAAAATGAGGACATCAACATTTTTTGTGATGGAGAATAACAACTTCTTATCCAATTAAATGGAGACTATTGTCACTATCACTTAATAGATAGAGACTGTCACTGTTTTTCCTTTTTTCGTTGTTAATTATATTTATTTATTTATTTATTTATTTATTTATTTATTTATTTATTTATTTATTTATTGGTTCGATTTATATGCTGTTTAATTAATTAATATTTAATTAATATTGTGTTAATTGTTTTTGAGCTATAAGGTTAATGAATGTGAACAGTATTTAATTCTCTAAAGAACAATTCCTAAGTGCAAATTTCTTCATCTATAAAAAAGCTGTGTTTACAATAGTTGCCTCTATGGTAGATAGTTGGAAGTAAAACAAAATACTAGCTAACAAAATATGAATCAAGATCAGAGGTGGGTTCTAAAAATTTTTTACTACCAGTTCTGTGGGCGTGGCTTGTGGGGGTAATGTGACTGGGTGGGCGTGGCCAACTTTTTTTTCTTTTTAACTTTTAAAAGCATTTTTCCTACAACCTTAAGAGGTTGCAGAAAAAAATGCTTTTAGAAGCTTCTGACGATCAGGCAAGTCAACTGGGATCGCCAGAGGCTTTTAAAGGCATTTTTTTCCCCTACAACCTCTTTGGCTGAAGAGGTTGTAGAAAAAATGCTTTTAAAAG
>JANHZT010003803.1:313965-325212 GCA_032468215.1 Stegonotus admiraltiensis
TATCATTAAGTGTTGTACCTTATGATTCTTGATGAACGTATCTTTTCTTTTATGTACACTGAGAGCATATGCACTAAAACAAATTCCTTGTGTGTTCAATCACACTTGGCCAATAAAAAATTCTAATCTAATTCTAATTCATAAGCACACTAACGTGCCTACCGTCCATGTCCTAATGTCCCCTTTTATTCGTATGTTTCCTGTATTCATAATCATGTTTATACTTATATCTGTTATCTAATACATTCTTGACAAAATAAATAAATTAATAAACAATTCAGCGAGGTGGACAGGCTGAAAGAGGAAGAAAGTAAATTACTGATCACTCAATCTTTCACTGAGTGTAGAGGATTCAGTTGGGCTTCAATTAGTTCTAGTGAACCTTTTCATCACTATAGCCTTATCTAGTTGTGAATACAGAATCTCTCAAGAAATCTTTATCCCTTGGGTTTTCTCATCAAAGGCATGGTTGGATGCATCGAACATAATGTGCTCTTTAAAATAACAAATTTTATACCAAGACAGAAAAGGTCGCACTTAAAATACAATTAAAATTCTTTGACTCATTTTCTTCTTTCCATTTATTGTGCTGCTACCACCAGTGGAAAATTCCAAACCATTCACGAGAAGGCAAGCCTATAAATCAAGTTACATTAGATATATATAGTTTCTAGCCTTCAATAAAGAAAATGTAGCTGCAATAAATTTTGAAATGAGAGATTTAGCATTTTGGGTTTATAAACACTTTACTCATTAATGCTCATAATGTCAATGTTGATTTGTTATGTGCCTATTAAAGGCCATTTCACTTGGCAACCGTGAAGAATGGGTTGGATAAAATACTGAGATGTACAATATGAATATTATATTAAGTTTAATTTTAGCCTGAGGGAATATAAGTCATGTGACCCCTCCAATTGAAGGTCAGCTAGCAGATTTTTTTTCAAGGTACAATGTGACTTAAAATGATAGAACCACTGAAGCTCAAATAAGGAAACTGAGGAGGAAAAAGGAAATGAGTTTATAGATGAAATGCTGGGAGCAAACTGAATACAAACAGTCACTAGCAAAGGCAACTCAATTGTGTAAACATCGCCACGAAAGATGATGACAAGGATGTTTGCTTCAGGTTTTCTTAAATCAGAGTCAGCATTTTTTTTTTGTACTGTATTTCTACTTTAACACTTTTGCAGGAAGTCTACCAGCCCCTCTTCCCCCTCCCCTTTTTCTTCAGGTCGGATCGGAAATGACACAGCCAAAGGTAAATAATGTTGTTTCACATTTCCTGGCAGTTTTAGAGTTGTTTTATTTTCTCAGTTCCAACTTCAACACTACTTCAACACTCACTGAGTTCTGAGGCTGCCGTTCTCCTAGATTTATGGAAACATTTAATATGACAGAGGGGATAAACATAAATAGGCCTCAAATATCACATTAAGTTTCTTTACCCATTATTTTTTTATTTGATTTCCTCACCATGCTCATTACACTTTAAACTTGCATTGGCACTGTCAGTAAAATGGGCCAGACCTTGCTTTAACTGTGGAATATCTGCTTTCTCCTTTTAAGTGGCCTGGATACTCAGACTTCAGCTAATAAGCACCTCATTAATTATCCCCTGAACGCTAATGTCTGCAGACAAGAAACCCTTGTTCTATTTCCTTGAGGAAAGGGAGGAATCTGGTTTAAAGTCTGAGAGCAGAAAAACAAGAGGCATGAAGCTGGCGATCAATGAATGAAGATAGGTTTCATCTTAAAAATAAGGTTTCTTTGCTCCATTGCTGCACGGATAAATGAGTTTCCTTTATTTTGCCTGGTTTGTTGGTTCATAATAGGATTTTCAGGTCAGCATTTAAAGGAGACATTTCCTTTGGGTTAGAGAGATGGATGGTTCCTTTATAATACTCCTTTTTTCATATAAAAGCCCAGAAGGAGCCGAGAGCCTGTTACAGAAGACAGGACAGTTAGTTCCAGGGCCACATCACTGGCTGGCCAATAACATTTGGCACCTGAGGCAGAAAAGCTAAATTGAGCACACAATTGGTAAAAATAATTGACAATTGGCCATAGTGAATGCCATCCCAAATTGGCCCTCTGTGGTGAATGTTTTGATCTTCTTAACAGAGAAGAGAATCACAGATTTTTCCGTAGTTTTTTCTGTCATATCCATTCAAACTCTTTCAGATTTATTCTGTCTTCCTGGAGTCTGGCAAATCAAAATGGCTCCTTTCCAGAAATGGCTCTTTACAGGCAAGACACAGCAAGACCATGACAATTGCTCTAACTAGGCAAGGAGCTATGCCTCAATTAGAAATGACTCTACAGAGGCTTCAAATGTGTGTGAATGAATAGGAAATGTGTGCATGGGTTTGGTGACATTCATTTTAGGTTTTGACTTTGCACTGAAGAAAGACTACCAGATCTAGGCTTTAAAAATCCAGATGACTGCAAGATAGTCATCTGGATTTTTGCAACGCAGCTCTGGCAGCTCTGAATAAAATATAATGGGATTTGTTTGGTTTTGGCTTTCTAAACTTTTTGCTTTGGAAAATATGAATTATTGCTTAGAGTTACATGTAGAGCAAACCACATAGCAAACCATTCAACAAACCATAATTATCCCATGACAAAGCACAATGTGTGAATTCAAACTGTATGTATTGTACCCCTTCCTTGTATATAGCCCACAGAGGGTTCCCAGACGAGAATACACACCTGTCCATGGCTTTAGAGAAAGAAATCTTAATGTCAGCCATTGTTTCCCGTAAACTTTGGATAATACTCTGATTCACTGTACTTTGATGTCTCTCTGTGTGAGCTAATAGAAAGTGTCATTCCTATTACCTTTATCAGCCAGTGGCATTTGCAGGAAAGGGCAACAAATTTTCGAATTTTGAATGAGCATCATGGTTGCATCCATTCAAAAAGCATGGAGTTTATATTGGGATGCTGCATCTCTTATCTTGTCCATTTCAGCCCATAGATAGCACTGTACCAACTATGCTCTCATCCAGGGCTTTGAATGATGGCAAAACAGTAAGACTTCTTGAGGACCTTAAGTGATACAAAGCTAAACAAATTTGACAAAAGTCCATGAACTGAATTTTTGACATAGAGAGATTAATTCTATTTTAAGATTCCTTTGAAGAGCTTCACTTCAAAGGCTCAAGAAGTAATAGCACCAGTGACTCAGGTTGTTGTTAAGACTTCATCTGAAATACAAATTGACAGAGTTGAACAAAAGATAACATGACAAAATATGAAAAAAGGGGGGTTGTGAAAGGGAGAATCGACCAGAAGGCACTGCATTTGAGGAAAGATGAGGGAAAGCATTTTTAACAGCTTTCATAAGATTGTTCCTCTAAAAGCTGATGGATTTCATTTACAACTTTCTCCAAGCAGCTAAAGATAAAAGCAACAATAGCTTTAAAGCTTCAATGTGCCAGATAGGTCTTCAACTTCAAGCAGATTGAGATGACCTGCTACGCCACCTCAAGAGCTCTGACAGAACTCTAAGCTTTGAGACTCTATGCTTTGAGTACCAATTTACTTAGGTATTCTATCAACTGAGCCCAAGAGCTTTCAACTACATGTGAGAACGTAAGCACTAGTATACCATTTAAAAATTCAATATTTTTTTATTATTTTAAAATAATTTTAAAATAATTAAATTGATTAATTTCTAAATATCTATGATGATCGCAGAGTGTACTGCAACCTCCCCCAGTTTTTTAAAAAATTATTTGTATCTGCCTTTGTGAATTTTACAAATCTCACACAACAAATATATCCAACACACTTTCCTCTTCATATTTTCCTCACACAGCAACAACCCTGTGAGGTGGTCCAAAGTCACCTAGCTGACTTTCATGGATAAGGCAGGATTTGAGCTCACAGTCTCTTGGTTTTCAGCCCAGAGCTTTAACCACTGGACCAAAGTGGTTCTCCTTAAGAGTAACTTTCTGAATGTGATCAGGGATGGAATTTGATGTCCACTGTGATACTCTTATTGCAGGCTAGTGCTGCTCCTTCTAACTTCAACTCCCTGCATTTCCTGGGAGTTGGGGCTACACATAGTTTCTCCCATTATGACCCTTTTGATAAGCTCTAAAAGGCTTTATAGCTCAAAACCAGGATTTTAAATTTTACTTGGAAACCAATTGGAAGTCAATGCAAGACCTAAACTATATATATAATATGTTCCCAGTATTACGTGCCAGTGAGCACATAGGTTGTATCATTTCTTACTCCTTTCTGTGAATTAAAGCCCCCCCAAAAATGTACATTTTCCGAATTTGTTTTTTTTACTCAGAAAAAAAGGGAAGCCAATAAAAAGCCTCAAGAATTCACCATTCGTAAATCACAGAAATGATAATGTTTATCGTTTCAAAGTAGAAAGCATTATACAAACCACAAAGTCATTAAGTGCTTACAACAGGATGCAAACAATATGATCTAGCAGAGTATCCAGCGCACTCTGTTAGTTCTTCATTAGGTAACCTTATTTTAGAAGTACCTTTCTTCATGTCATTTGTCTTTGTAGTTTTTTCCCCTTCTTACAATCAAATATTGGGTATTTATTTGAAGAAATCAAATTTCACAAAGCAAAATATACAATTTAGAAGATTGCTTTCACTTGAAATTGTTTTTCTCTATTTGTAAAAATTTCTACTAGTCATACCTAACTCAAAATTCAACACTCATTGCAATTATTACCATACTAGTCATTCATCCCATGCATGTTCTCTTCATATATCTGCTTTTATTAAAGCAGACTTCACATTGTCTATTACCAAAGCCTATAGACTTCTAAATGATTGCTCTTTACATGACCTATATTTTGAAAGCCCTCTATAAATATTTTGTATACATACGTTTTTTTTTTCAGACTGGGGCTATTTTCAATTCTGGATAAAAACTTTGGGAATGTACTGTAAGTTGAACTTATTTGTTAGTGCTGCAAATCATGCTTAATTAGAGAGAACCATTTCACATATTTTAAAGAAGACATATTTTACATGCCCAATCTCATTGAAAGCAGTTAATTTATACAAACAGTTTACATATTTGTTTGACATGTTTGATTAACTTTAGGTTACTTTATGGAAGATGTTCACTTACAAAGCTTTATTTTATTTTATGGTGATTATTTTTAGTCTTATTGTATACTGAAGGGTTATATGTGGGGCTGGATTGTACACTGGCACAATGGGCATAGTGCTTGGAGTTTACAAAACTCCCAAAAGCCTGTGAAACAATTTAAGAGCCAAAATATGCAGATATTTACATGCAGATCTATATTAAGGGCTCATACTTAAGGGTATGGTCATGACCTGCGAAGTTTTTAACCCAGTCCTAACAGAGCAAGAATGTTCCACTCCACCTTGCAATTAGTTTCTTTATTGTTGTTCATTATGAAACTAGATCACCATATTCAGATTAGATTTATATGGATCTAAAAGCCAAATTGTCAGGAAAAAATGTGCCCACAGACAAACTCACTCAGAAAATAGTAGTAGAACCAAATTGCATTGCCTCAGAAACAAATGGGAACTATGTTTTCTGCAGTATATGCAATCTGCATCATGTTCGTTGATTTTCAGGTAACAGATTATATAAACTCTAGGAACACTAGGAATATAAACACTGAAAAAAATAAGACATACAGCTCTGAAAGACTCTCTTAACTTCAGAATATGTTGCCAGGGTTATGGTGGAAGTCTCTGCTTCTCAGCCATCTGCCATTTTTCTTTGTTCATGGTAGCTTTGTACTTCAGTTAAGTATGACAACTCTAGCAGGAACCACTTATATTTATGGCTGGCTATGATAGGTCAGAAGATGCACGCCTGATATACAAGTAAATCTTGCTCCTACAGCTGTTTTTATGATGGGATTAGAATTGTAAATCATATTTATATCAGAATAATGGACCCCATTAATTAGAATAAAAATATAATACATTGATTTGCCATACATAATTGCTGTTTTGAAAACCCTTGATTTTATTGTCTTAGGCTTTTCCTGTAGTACTTCATCCTTATCTATCTAATAAAAATCAGATTTCTGGAAGCCATTTCATGGTCTAAATGAGATGGTTTAACTTTAAATTAATGGCAAAACTATTGGGGAGGAAATCCAAATTCCATTTAAAACCATATTAATTGTTCATTTCATTTTTATTATTTAATTACTCAGCAATAGTTAAATATTAACATTATAAAGGAGATTTAATGATATTTGGAATTAATTCATTGCTTCAAGAGATTTGGAAGTCCCATGTGTGTTCTTCATTTTCCATTAGTTGTGGGGGAGTTTTCTCCTTTGTTCCATGATCTAACTGTTTTAAAAGGAAATTAAGTGGAAAAAAATAATTTTTGAGTTTCCAGAATATCATAAAAGTGTTGTTCCAAAGTCTTCTCCCATTTTGATGGTGCAATCTGCTTATTTGTTTTAAAATGGATTGGTATGATAATCAACATGTTATATTTATTTGTAATTCACCTACCTCCAGAAGCCCAGAATGCAATATATATAGCACTTCCTCCCCCAAAAAATAAGATTATAACTGCCCCCTATGAAAAAATAATCATATAAGTGTTGTAGTATGCATAATCTTAATGAAATGATGAGCCAATTACAAATATCCAGAGAAATTTATATTCCAGTTGGGTTTGTTTTCCTTTCCATGAGCATATTCAATCATCAGCAAATCAAAGAAACTTTGAGAGATGGAAAACAGCTATTGGAAAACAATCTCTTGCCCTTTGTTATGTGGTGTCTGTTCACCATTGTTGGAAAGAATTCTGAAACAATGGATATGTATTACTACGGCTAGAGATAATGTTTTCTTTCAATTTTCCCATGGGAAACTTTCCATGGGTTTAATTATATTATTTCAATATGCCTAGCTTTGCAAATAGTATCAGGACACTTTGTTCTAGAAAGATAGCACACTAGCATGGTTTTGCTTGAAATATGGGCAAGAAAGGACATTCTAATGTGCCCACAGCTTTTGTGTAGCATATAAAACCCATACTATGCCAAGTAACCCAATTTCTGCACCCAGAAAGCTGAATTTCTGGTTTCTTTTATATCTTTCTAAATTTGGTTTAAAGCTGAAGTCTTCTGAGTCCTGGGTGTTGGATGATTCTGATGTTTCTTCAGAACGAATTACAGTGAAATGTGAGCATGTGCTTCCATTATCCTAGTAAAGATTGTTAAAAGGTTTAATGATATAGTGATATCATGGCTAGGCATATATATGTGTAGTTTCAAACTCTCGTTAAAATGGCATCACTGAACCTGAATACATCCTTGTCTGCATGAGCATCTGATTAATTACATGCAAATTGCAAGAGGATCATTGATAAGGGGAAAGATTTAATGTACTCTGGCAAGATAAGGCACACAGTGAAGAAAAGTAATGAATAATAAAAAAGATAAAGCTGAAATGATTCTGGTCAGAATCACAGAATCCCCATATTTTTCAGCTTAGATAGAAAAGTAAAGTTTGGCTTAATGCCAGTTCTGGTTTAGCTCTGAAAGCCAGTTGGGCCAGTCACTCTCCCTCTCTCTCAGACAAAACCACCCCAGAGGGTTACTGTTGTGGAGAAAATAGGAAGAGGGAAGTGTGTTGGATATGTTCACTGCCTTATTTGTAAGAATAATAAAGGTAGGATATAAATAAATAGAAACCAATGTTCATGGTTCTAGCAGATGAGACCATGAAAGAGCAAAATATTGTCACTGATTGTTGGTATAAACTTACAGTAACTGCAGTAAAACGCAAAGCAGCAATGAAATCCGGCCAGATCTATCCGGCTCGTGTGAGCCGTAGAGCCGGTGGCAGGAGGCTCCACCCACCCGCCGGGACGTCATCACGTCCCATTTTTGATTCTCTGTGCATGTGCAGAAGAGGTGCACGCACTCACCGGTAGTGAAGGTAAGTGCATTTTACCTCTGACACAGAGGTATTTGTGAGGGTTTCTGCCAAAACAACAAAGAAGTCCAGACAAAGGCACTATCCCAAGATTTACAAAAGGTTCAGAAACACACATGTATACACAGACTGTTGATCACAACATTGGAACTGACAACTTGCGCTTGTGAACAACATTGGTATTTTTCTGGGCTAGCGTTATTGTATTTGCATATGGAAAATGTCATTTCAGGGCAGCAAATCTCCTCGACAAACTTTATTGCTGATGAAGGGATGATCTATGTTGTCGCTGGAAGGAAATCTTGGCTTGTCTCGACTCCCACCTCCTGGGATCCCATTAGAGCAGTGTGATGTCATAGTCAGGGAAAGAAACCCAAGTTCAGATCTTCCAACAAGCCAGCAGTAGGACTTTGGAAGACAATGGAGGATTCGCCACCATGGCAACCACAGAAACAAGGGGAAATACTCATAATTTATTATCTTTCATTGCTGTGAGGGGAAGTAGGAGAAAGTTTGAATAGAGGGGAGTGGGAGAGGTTCTGCTCAGGAACTGGCTAGCTCTGATTGGCCGGCAGTCCTTTCTGGTCAGCTATTGACTGAAAAGGGCAAGTATTGTACTTACTAATCCATAGTTTTCTGGGAGCTGTATAGACTCATAAACATGCAAACTTGGTAGAATGAATATGATTCATCATTGTCCAAATAGACCTGAAAATAGCTACTGCAGCGTGAACCAACTTTAGATGCATTTTAAATTACATTCGGAAGAGCCAGAAGACAAATATTAATTGTCTCAAATCCTCTTTTGAAGAGACTTGGGTACAGAAACATCTGTAGGGAGGAACCAATGGCAAGTTACAGCAGTTCATTTAGTGACCACTCAAAGTAACAAAAGCACTGAAAAAGTGTCTTACAACTGTTTTTCACATTTACGACCACTGCAGCATCCCCATGTCACATGATCTTCTTCATTCTTCATTCATTCATTCTTCATTCATTCATTCATGATCAAAATTTGGATGCTTAGCAACTGGTTCACATTTATGATGACTGCAGTGTCCTGGAATCATGTGATCATTTTCTGACAAGCAAAGTCCATGGGGAAGCCAGTTTCACTTAACAACTGTGTTACTAACTTAACAGCTGCAGGGAGTCACTTAATAACTGTGGCAAGAAAGGTCATGAAATAGAGCAAAGCTCACTTAACAAATGTCTCACTTAACAACATAAATTTTGGGTTCAACTGTGGTCGTAACTTGAGGACTACCTGTATTATGATATAGTTCACATATACAAAAGTCAGTCCGGAGTAGTGGTTAAGGTATCAGGTTAGAAACTGAGAGAGTGTGAATTCTAGTTCTCCCTTAAGCACAAACTCAGCTTGAGTCTGCTGGGTGACTTTAAGCCATATATGTCGAGACAGCTTATACGTATATTTGTACTTACAATAAAAGTAAGTCAGAAGCAGACATGGACAGAGAGAATCACTATGTACATTAGAAAGACAACAATGACAAAAATAGAGGGAGCCAAACAGCTACAGAGAAAGTATAAATGAAAGAGTGAAATCCGTGCATATTGTGCTTACCTCACAGTTTTATTTTATTTACTTATTTACTTATATCCCACCTTTATTATTTTTACAAATAACTCAAGATCGTAAATATATGCAACACACCTTCCTCCTCCTATTTTCCCTATAGCAACAACTTGGTGAGGTGAGGTGAGTTGGGCTGAGAGAGAATGACTGGTGGCTAAGGTGGGACTTGAACTCATGGTCTCTTGCTTCCTCGCCTGGTGCCTTAATCACTAGATCAAACAGGCTTTAGATTCTATTCTCCCACTTTTTTGTCTCCTGAATCTCTATTTCAATTTATTCTCAGAACTTCTAAAAAGAGATTGGAGGAAAAAGGAAGGAGATTAGGAGAAACATCAAAAGTGGTTTCCTATATGTGTGTGACAGCATGACAGATAGTACATTGGAATTTTGCTTGCTGCAATTGTCAGATTGCTATTGTTATTTGTACCCCTGTCCATCTCAGCCATGCACCTCTGGGTGGCTCACAACTAGTAAAAACAGTAAAAAAAAAAACCTAGTTAAAAACTGGTATAAAAACTTGTGTACAAATATATGTACAAATAGTATGTGTACTTGTGTGCCAGACAGAATGAAAAATAAGCACATAAGATGTGTGTGTAAGAGAGAGACTAAGAAATCAAAGACAAGAGAGAAGCAAAAGACAACCTCAAAAATTTTTAAATAGGAAAAAGTATACCAAAAAAATTAAATCGTTAAATATATATGTATCCTCTTCCAAATGAAATATGTGAATAATATGCTTGTTTTAGCATAACAGACTCAATCCTAAAAGTCCCTCGTAGATTTTTAAATATTTTCCCATGGCAGGTAGTGAAGGATCAGCAAGGAATACTGGGGAAAACCTCAGAGCTTAGACCTCAGAGCTTAGACCGCAGGGGTCTCCAACCTTGGCAACTTTAAGAATTGTGGACTTTAACTTCCAGAATTCCTCAGCCAGCTGGCTGAGGAACTCTGGGAGTTGAAGTCCACAATTCTTGAAGTTGCCAAGGTTGGAGATCTTTGCCTTAGAGAGACTCCCAGACTGAATGAATGACACAGAGATCATCCAGACAGTTGCTTTTGTGGTTTTCTTCTTGTCCTGGTGCTATTATAGACTTCTGTCACCTAAGCTTGCTATCCCTCACTTCAGAGTTACCATTCATCAAGAATGGGACGGTGCTAGCTGCTATCACTACAACTGTACTGCGTGTAAGGGTAATGATTAGTTGTGTCTGCATCTGAAGTTCAAAGGTCACCAATTGTAGGAAAAGGCCACCACCAATCACTGTACATCATACATGTCATGGCAGTGCTTGCACATTTCTGGTGTCCCACCCTATCATTGTCATCGTCCTGTTGCCCCCAAAGGACTATTTCCCTGTAGATCTGACAATCATTAGATGGCAGTAAAGAATTCGTCTTTCTTGTCTGCAACGTGCAGCCCAGATACAGGTACTAATAAGCATTCATAGGGCTTGGATAGATGGAAGAAACATGTGAAGTTGTAGAGCATTTCTCAGATACATCCGTATAATTTTTCCAAATGGAATAAAATACTACAGGAACGGCAAGAAATTAGAGGGTTTTTACCTCTTGATTGCCAAATGGTGGCTTTATGCATTTTTCCAGCCAAGGAGCCTGTGTGGCGCACCAGACTAATGCTTCTGTTAGAGGGAGTATCTAGCATCCAGCTGCCTGCAATTACTGCGAGTTCAATTCTCACCAGGC